>VRVR01000042.1:151444-172785 GCA_009859145.1 Andalucia godoyi
TGTATGCTGCATACAACTCTCTGACTTACACACACACACACACACAGAAGAAAATGCACAGGAAAAACAACGTTCCGAATCTCGTTGGCCACTTTTTAAATGTTATTTTTAATTCTCCACACTGGTATTCTTCAAGCGTCAAAAGAAAAAAAAAGATTTAGGAGAGATAACAGCCAAGAAACAAGAGACAGGATGCGTTTGTTCTCACTTACTGCAAAGACCGTACTGGGAAGTTTTATTGCAAAGAAGATGATCCAGCATTATCTGCGCAACAACCCAGCGTTAGCGTCGTCGATATCGCCGCAGATGCTGGATATGATGAGCCATACATTCAAAGCCGTAGCGAGAGCAGCAGGCCAGCTGGAGCATGCTTCTCAAGAGTTGTTTGAGTCGACCGCAGACCAGATGTTTTCAGGCAAGATTGGACATGGCCCTGCAAAGAGCCTCGGCAAAGTCTGCTTCAAAGTCGGGCGCTCCATCATGCCTATCTAATTCCTTCTAGAGCTTGCCAAATTACAGAATATACAGTAAAGTGTGAAAATCATGAAGAGTATTGCCGACACGCGTTGGTTCCCCTAAAAGAACGGGAGCGCTTCAGTTCGCGCTTCTATTGAGGTCACATGAGCCCATCACCACCCACCACCATCTTTCACGGTCGTCGTCGTCGTCGTCGTCATCTTGTGAAACAAAAACACTCATGCCACCCCGTGTTTGTCTCCACCGTGTGAATCCCGTTACAAATCTCTCCACGAAGACAAACCCAAGCAACTCCTCACACACATTTATTTACGGACACACACCCAAAAGAAAGGTGCTGGGTTCGGGGCTGCTTGGAGAGATTTCAGTGAGGTCGGCCACAGAGGAGAGGGGGAAATGGGTGTTCAGTCGCTGTGGGAGCTGCTGTCACCGTCTGCAACATACGTGTCTTTGAACTCCCTTCGCGGAAAGGTGCTTGCTGTTGATGCGTCCTTGTTCCTTTTGCAAATTGCAAAGGCGGTTCCAAACGTGCAGGACACGACTTCGTTTGGGTCTTCGTCGGATCCAAACGAAAACGCACAGCTGCGGGTGCTGTTTCATCGAATGTGCAAGCTCATTCACTACGGGATCAAGCCGGTGTTTGTCTTCGATGGTGCGACTCCATCAGTGAAGCTCCGGACTTTGGAGCGCAGAAGAAAGGATCGATCCAGCATGGAGCGGAAGCTCGTTTCGCTGGCCAATCGGCTCATCATGGGGCAGATGCTTACGGATGCAGCATCGACAGAGCCATCGTCTTCCACGGAGAAGAACAAACCGTCCCTTGTCGGGAAGATGTTGCAAAACAGCAAAAAACCGAAGCAAAGCCCACGTCTGGACGACGACGATTCCTCGTGTGACGGGGAGAGCGTCGAAAGAGAAGCCGCAAGCAAACTAGAGAACAGCGACAAGGAAGAAAACGGAACGAAAGAACTTGCCGAATACTTCGCAACCGCGGAGGATAATTCTCTGGATATGAGCGGGATGTCGTACGATTCTCTGGACCGAGAGGAAATATCCAAACTTCCTTTGGAACTGCAATATGAGATCCTTTCTTCGTTACGATGGAAGCAGATTGCAGTGGTGCGTGAAGATGAAACTTTGTCGGAGTTGTTCAAGCAGAGCGCCGATGAATTTTCCACTGGCCAACTCAATCGGTTCTTGAAGGTGAACAAGATCACAAAGGAAGTGGAAGGATTAAGACAGCGGATGAACCAAGCCTCTGCACCAGTCTTCGAAGCAAAAGACGGTGTTGTGCAGCCTCTTTCCATTGAAGGAAAGAAAGCGGTCAAATTTGGGCGATTTGCATCAGATTCCAACCGAGAATGGGTGATGGTCCCCAGAAATCGGAAACGGGCTGCAGCCAGCGACGCCGACGAGGGTGATGGCAGCAGCGCAATCGAGGCCGCAGCGGAGCCCATTGCAGAGCACTCCTTGCGAGCTAACGTGGGCCAAGCACCGGCTAATCCGGGGCTTCCGTCGAGCGTTGTGGATGAACTCTTCCAGGATTTCAAGAGAACCCAAGATATCAAGGCTCTCGTTAGCAAACAGAAGCAAACGATTGCCTCTTCTCTTTCTTCCTCGGCTGCTATGGAAACTGCCGTCACTCGTTCTTCGCTGTTTTCCAGCAGTTCAGTTCGGCTACCGTTGTCATTGTCAGCAGAATCCCGTCTCACGGATACTTCCGCGGCCCACACCGCTGCGCTTCCAAACTCGTCGTCTTCGCAGAAGGGCTTCGCGTTGCCGAGTAGCGACGCCGACAGACAGGAGGATACAAGCTTGTTTGGCGGGTTTGTGGTCGAGAGCAACACGGGCACAGCGCTCGTCGACGAGCGTATTGTTGTTTCCGGATCCCCAACGGCAGAGCATACGAATCGCACCCGGAGTCTCAGAGCAACGACGTCCAATGGAGAGATAGATGCTAGGGATGAAGATAGCAGCAGTGACGGAGTTCCGGACACATTTTTGGATGATGTGCATATTGAGATTGAGGTTCCAGGTGACATTTACGGGGTAGTCTGCAGCGACGTCGTGAGCAGCTCCGAAGCGTCGTCAGATGCTTCCGAGTCTGTTGACTTGAGAGCAGCTGTTGATGATGAAGAATTTGCGGACGAATTTGCAGAAGGACCAGTTGTTCATTCGAGTACCCTTCCGGAAAATGTCTCTGATACGCAAGATGACACTGACTCGCAGGACTTCGATGCTGGGGAGGAAGACGTTTCTGTTCAAGAGGCTCTTCTGTCGGAAGGTAGAAATTCATTATCCCGTGGCTCTCTGCGAGCGGACGACGCAGATTCGCAGGCGGTAACGAAAGTGGATGCAGAGCTAACTGTCGATTTCCTTGAACGAACCGAGGAAGAGCCGCTGGTTGCAATGGTGATTCGAGAGTCGGAAGAGTCTGATGATGGCATTGAAGAGCCTACTGCGCATGAACTCGAAGAACCGATTTTCCCTGTTCCTCAGTCAGAAAAGTCCTTGCATGAATTGATATCTCAGCTGCGCGCTGAGCGCGAGAATCTCCGTCGCCAGATCAGCGCTCTGCGACTTGCTTCTGACCATTCAGCAGAGCTGTTTCTGGACTGCAGAGAGCTTCTCCAGCTGTTCGGCATCCCGTACGTGATGGCTCCGTACGAAGCCGACTCGCAATGCGCTTTTCTAAGCCAGAACAGTCTTGTCCACGGCGTCATCTCGGAGGACTCGGACATGACAGTATTCGGTGCGACAAGAGTCTTTCGCCATGTTCTCGACAATGCTGCGTCGCATGTCCACTGTTACGATGGCACTCGTATCCAGCAGGTCATGGGGCTCGACCAAGACTCCTTCATTGCACTTGCCTTCCTTCTTGGATCCGACTACACGGATGGCGTGAAGAACGTAGGGATTGTTACGGCAATGGAAATTGTTGCGGCCCTCGGCCTGGCCGGGCTGAGCCTGTTTGCAAAGTGGCTGCGCGATTTTGCCTGGAACTATGCCCTCGAGTGCGAAGACGATCCAGCCATTGTCGGCTTTTTTGACCGGTTTGCATCGTATCGGAGGCACTTTGAATTGCCAAACGACAGCTGGCCAGATCCCACGGTGATTGACGCATACAAGAAGCCGGCCGTCGACACGTCTCTGGAGGCTTTCAAGTGGGGTAACATCCGGTATGATCTGCTGGATGCGTACTGCCGCGACCGATTCCGATGGGGACCCGACACTATTCAGCGCCATTTGAATCCTCTCAGACGTGCCTCCGCGCCTCTCCAGCTCTCCATGGATGCGTTCACCGAAGTGCGGCCTGTTGCCAATATCGCTTCACAACGCTTGTACAATGCGATTTTCAGCTTGACAAACGGAAAGACGAGCATTCCCAAGCCCGCCGAACGCGAGCGACGGAAAAGATCAAGGAGGACAGAAGCCGACGAAAAGAAATTTGAAGGGCTCTCAAGACTCGCTTCCGATGACGACCTTTCTGACGGAGTGGACGACTGAATTGAATAGAACAAGAAAAGTAAAAACAAAACCGAAAAAAAAAAAGAAGAAAGAACACACACACACACACACACAAGTAATCTCTGTTTATTGTCATACATTGTCTGCAAATCATTCTGCACATAATCATCAGAAAACTGCCCTTTTCTATTTTGGAACAATCGCATAGGGGGAAAAAAAATAAAGAGAGGGAAAAAAGGGCAACGACTTAATGGACGCGAGTGAATCAGAAAAAGAAAATGACATCATAAATTCAGACGCAACTTACTAATGACAAAAATCATCCTTTGCACTCACCGTCCATAGTTTGCCCGTGGAAAGAAGGAAGAAGAGGAATAGCAGCAACAAAAGAGAGAAGAGGATGGTGAAACGGGCTACATACTTTTTCTTCGTCTTTTTTTTTTCTTTTTCTTATTCTTTTCCCTCTGCCTTCTCTCCTTAGCTCTTGAAGAAGAAAATAGAGCGGGAAAACAACGAAACCATCATCATCATCATCATCATCATCCAAGATACGGAGTCAGTGAAACCCTCAGACAAATGAATGGTAGCTCGAGAATTTTCGTCAATGAAGAAATCTCAGACAAATGCCTCTCACAAACATCACTGGGCTCAAGCGAAAGAAGAAGAAGAAGAAAAAACACAAAGATGGAAAGGGAAAAGAGGAAACAGGAGAAGAAAGTTGGGTTGAAACCAGACAGGGTTCCGAGAAAAAAAAGCGCGATAGCCGCTTAGACCCGAGACACGAGAATTTCTCTTTTTCTGACAAGCCTGACACTGCCTGACACATCCCAGTGACAATGCAAGTTGAATTCGCCAAAAGAACACAGACAGGAAGGATTTCCTATCAATATTTTTGTGTTTGTGTTTGTGTTTTGTTTTTTTGATTCTGCTTCTCCTTCTTGAAGCTTCCCTTTTCTGTGACTCGTTTTTCCGTTGCCGGTGTTGCATCACGAGGCTGCTTTCTACTTGGAAAAAGAGTGACGAATCATGACGATCCTTGACACAATCAAGGATAACAAGGTTGCGATCGGTGCTGTCGCTGGTGTGGTGGTTGTTGGTGCTGTTGCCTATGCACTGACTCGACCTGCCAAGCCTTCCACACCCTCCAAGAGCGATCATTCTTCCACCGTTGCTGCCGTTCCACTTGCTGCTTCTGCCGAGAATGCAACCAAGAAGGAAGAGCCGGCAAAGTCTGCAGCACCTGCAGAGCAACAACAGCAGGCACAGCAACAACAACAGCAAGTCCAACAGCAACGGCAAGCACAGAAAGTACAGTTGCAACCGGAAGTTGCATCTCCAAGCAGTGGGGCCTCAGTGGCCGTTGCTGCAGGATCATCTTCAGCGTCGTCAGCGTCATCATCCTCCTCCTCTTCGGCAGCAAGTGGTGTTGCTGCGGATGCGCCAAAACCAGCGTCTGAAAAGAAAAAGGCAAAGAAGAAGGAAGAAAAGGTTCTTGGACAGAATTACCGTAATGGAATCCTTGGAGTTTCCTTGCAGTTTTCCGAAGACTGGATCAAAGAAGAAAACCCGACCCCCGGTGTTCCGGTCAAGCTCGTTCGTTCAAACGCCAATGGAGTAGACGACGAGTCCGTTCCGCAAATTGTGTTGACGGTCGAGGACCTGCCTGCAGACATGTCCGTTGAACAGTATTGCGAAAATTCGAAGCAATCGATGGTGCAGACTGTGGGGCAATTTGGGGAACTGCAGTTTTTGTCTCAGGAGAAGATCAAGCTTGGAGATCGTGATGCTCTGTTGTTGGTTCACACACAGCAGTTCAAGATGGTCCCCATGCTCGATGCATCCGGAAACCAAATTCTCGGGGAGCTCAAGCTCAAGCAGTGCTCCATGATTACCGTTTCACGAAAACGTGCGTTTTCACTCCAGTACGTTGCTTCTTTCGATGCTTATCAATCGTGCCAGTCGGATGCAATTGCAGTGCTCAAGTCTCTCCGTGTAGATACAGACTCCGCAGTACTGTCCATCCAGGATGTCGCACAGCTGTCGATGGTGCGTTTTGAAGACAGACTCTCCGGCTTTGGGATTACGGTTCCTGCATCGTTGCACGTTCGTATCGCTCCGCAGGAGGGGATTGTTGCCGCATTTGTCAAGGATGACGCCCCGTTTTTCTCGGTCTCGCTGACGACGACGGTCTTGGACGATGAGCAGACGTCGAAACTTTCGTTGAAGGAGTTCACTGCGTTGAACAAGGCCAGAATTCGGGAGTTCATGTCCCGTGCTGCAGTTTCGAACATCCGGCTTATGGATGACGACAAGGAATTGAAAATTGCTGGCGGCATGGAAGCAACCATGTTCACTTACATGCAAGACACGATGCAGACGGCGTATGTCCAATTCTTTGACAACGTCGAAGGTGACAAGAGACGGGCGTATGGCGTTGTTGTTTCCATGCTGGCTGTTGAATTTCTGCGCAACCGAGTGTTGATCAATGCGATTTTGGAGTCCGTTAAGCTTGTTCCGCGATTGGATGAAGCTGCAGCTGCTTCGAGTTTGGATGGAGGAGTTTCGCTGGTTTATCTGAACAGAAGATACGGAATCGAAGCCTCTGTTCCTGTTGGGTTTGAAATTCTTGAGGAAACCATGCCCGGAAACATTGTCACGTTCGCCGGAATTCCGTCGGATCTTGCTGCGTCCATGAACTCTGGGATGGGGATGTCCCCAGTCAACATTCTGCAGCTGCACATCATGGTGGAATCCTTCCCGATGCCGTTGACACTGGATGAGCTCGAAGCGCATCTGAAGAAGCTCTCTTCCGAATTCTCTCCCTCCAGAACACCTCCCACATATTTCAATGAAAGCGACGTGGCCGTTGGTGGGCATCCAGGAAGAGAATTCTGGTTCAAGCATGTCGTTGCTCCCGATGTCGAGCTTTGGTATCTCAACAGATGCACTGTCCGTGGAAAGCAAGCGTACTATCTGCAGTTTGGAGCCATTGAGAAGCTTTTCCAAGCGGCAAAGGACGATGCAATTCGCTGCATGAATTCGTTCAAGACGTCGTAAAGAATGACAAAAAGCATCATCAAAAACAAGTAGATCTGCGTATTTCTCTCCCTTTCCCCCCTCCCGTGTCTTTCCGAAGGCAGCCATGTTCTCGCTTGCTACCATGTCTTTGTGATTATAAAGCAAACGCAGCTGTTCCCGTGCAGGTGTGTGCAACTCGGGTACGTTTCTTCTTTTTTCTCTGCATGCAAAATATATGAATATCAGAAAAACACACACGCACACAAAAGCAAAAGCAAAAGCAAAAGCAAAAGCAAACTCACTCAGGAACAGTGGTAGATTCACAAGAATGGGGATTTTACACGCTCTCGCTCTACACGGATTTATATGGGTTTCAGTCAAACGATATCAAGTCAAGGTGTTGTTTGTTTAATCGACCTCGGCCATAGAAACGTCCTTGTCGGTGAACTTACCCTTCTCGGCCCCGAGGCCGGCAGCCTTGCGAGCAATGAGGTTGTTGCGATCCTTGTCAATCTTCAGCTTTGTGATGACAACGTTCGACGGGTCGATGGCAAGATTGGACTGTCCTCCGTTGGCCTTCTCGCGCTGGACACGGTCAACATAGATGCACATACGCTTGCGGTAGACTGCGGTGACCTTGCCTTCGCGCTTGAGAACCTTCTCTCCTCCACGGACGATCTGAACGGTGTCACCCTTTCGGACTGGGAGTGAGCGAACCTTGTGCTCGGCACGGAGGGACTTGGACAACGGTGCCGACAGAAGCACCCGGCGAACAGACGACGGTGCCTTGAAGTGGTTCCGGCGGTTAACACGGCGCGATGAGGAAACTTGGCTGTTGAACTTCATGGTAATCTCAGGAAAGAGCAGCAATACCCACACAAAGGAAAAGGAAGGAGAAAAAGAAGAAAGAAAAAGAAAAAGACACCCAAACCAAACCAAAAACAAAAGGAATTATTGGAATTGAAATCTGGGGAAATGGGACCCGTCAAAACACTCGGGGGAGCAATTGGGAGCCCTAAATGAAAAGGGTCTGCGGAAAAACCCTAGGGTTGCAACAAGACCAAGAGCTTTCCAGAGAAGGTCCGGCGTGCTTAAAAAACCTTCGCTAATGAAATGCTTAGGCCACCCAATGCACGTACAGCAGATGATTCCGTTACTGATCCCGTGTTCTTTCTTTAGTATTATGGTTATTTTAAATTTCTTTTATTGGTTTTTTGGACGCACGCAGCATGCTGCAGTGCTGCGGCAGCTGAGCCGATCACGTCCCATGAATCGAACAGACACTTGTACATATGCAATAATTTAATTTTAAATATATAAAATATATAATAAAAAAACAACATCAAACAAACAACAAGGAAGCACGAGACTTTACACCCACAGACGAACGCGGCCATCTGCACCTGCTGAGAAAAGCCACGGCTGATGCGGATGGAACTGGACATCAAGGACTCCTCTATGTTCGTGGCGTTCATGCGCCTTTGCAATAAGCTTGAGCGGCACAATCGTTGGTGGAGTGACAAGGTCATCGTGCACGGATCCATGGAAAACTCCCATTGCAGCATCGTCTGCACCTGTTGCGAACAACGGGTATTTTTGAGAAAACGCGACGGTGCCGACAGCCTTTGTATGATGCCGAAGGACACGAACTGGAGCGGACGGCGCATCCAGGTCGATCCAAATGACTCGTCTGTCAGTGGTACCAATGATGAGATGGTCTCCGGTCTGGGAATGAATTGCCATGGAAGAGATCCCCATGACGTGCAGAGGAGAAACCTTCTTTGTGACGGACGCAGTGACGAGATCCACAATGCGCACAGAGCGGATAGAAGATATGAACAGGAACGGGCGAGTCGGATGGAAAATGACATTCTTGGGCGTCGTGGGAGCCTTGGCCATCGCGGGTTGAGAGCGCGCAGTGGACAGCTGATGCACAATCACTGCTTGCGCACGAGGGGCAGTCGGTGAAACAGACGCAATATAGTCTCCCTTCGCATGAACACAGACATCGGTGACGCGCTGGTTGGAGGTGTGTTCAATATCGACTCTCCAATGCATGGCGTTTCTCAACTTCCTATCTTGGCCATCCTCGCCGGACAGGGCTGTGGAGCTGGCGGAGGGTGCGTCGACAACCTTCCAAATACAAATCGGCTGTTTTTTCCTCTTCTCCATTTCTTCTCCAATCTCCAAGCAACGCGGCTGAATTCGTTCGAACAGGGTGTCGGAGGCTGGTGTCCGCAAGAAGCGAGGGACAAACAATGAAATCGTGTTTCCCCAAGCAACAATGAGCATCCGCAGCTTTCCCACCGGCAACCAGTGAACTTTCCGAACTGCATAATAGGCATTGTCCAGTTCCTTGTCATCTTTTGTCCGCCCGTTTTCATCTTCCCTGCTCTGTTTCTTGAGTTCAAGCTTGAAGTTCCATGCAGCAAAGCATCGTCCGGTGTCTGATTCATACACACGCACCCAGCCTGCAGCGTCTCCTGTCGCAATCCACTGCCCGTCCGGCGAAATAGATATGCTGGAAACAGGCGCACCAACCAAGAATTCCAGTGCCAGACGATCTGGGAACGGTCGGAGTTCTTCAGGTGAAGGAAGAACAGGAAGCATCGTGTCCGGATTGTCCAAGTGCATACGAGTCTTTCGAACGCGTGGAGCGAGATACAAATCCAAACATCGTTCAAACCGGTCCTTGACGATTTCGTCCGAAGCAGGCAGCGATCGCATGTTCTCGTAGGAAATTCGGTCTTCCGAAAGATATTCTGGGGGCGGATGGTACGAATCCGCGTGCCCAGGAAGTGCGATTTTTGGCGCCGCATAGTATGCAGTTCTCCCCGATGCACCCGCCAACCGTGGATGATTTGCAGCTTCCGTATCCCACACATCATAAAACATGAGTTCCTTCTCCTTTTCCTGCTTTTCACGCAACAACTCCGCTCGCGGTCTGAGCCATCCGTTGCGGATTGCACGAACCATCTGCATAACTTTTTTGTGCTCCCATTTGGAGGGCAGGAATCTGCGCTTCGGCTCCGTTCCCAGTCCTGAAATCGGGAAAATGCCACCGTCCTCGGGCTCGAACATCGCGTACGCTTCAAACTCGGGATCATACATGCCCTCTGGAGCTTTTCCTGCAGCAAGCCTCAGGATGTTAGAGATGTCGTCGTTGGACAGCGTGTATGCTTCCGGTCCATGAGTATGGTCCACAATCCTTCTCCACCATTTTGGATCATCATGTTTGTTCACAACTTGGTCCATCACAGTGCCGACTCCCTTGTTCAGCAGCGCAGTCACGCTTGGCAGTGGATCGGGCTCATTTCGGGACGATTTCGACGCCCTGTCTCCACCGACGTTTGTCGAGGCAACCGAAGACGAAGACGGACCCGACGTGGAGGACGTAGAAGCAGCCACATCTGTGGTGGCCGAGGAAGACCGCGAACCCCGGTTAATCACATTTCCAGAACGGTCATATCCAATATGAGCGTGGTCGCGATACCAATAATCAACAGGGATGGAATCTCCAATTGTGTTCACTTGGAACTCGTCGTCGGACGAGTCACCAGAATCATCATCCGCAGTCAACGACCGAAGCGTGGCTTTCCTACGTCGATCCCCAGTTTCCGGCATGCCAATCCCACGTGTCGAGCAAATCGAATCAAACCAAACCAAGCCAAACCAAACCAAACCAAAAAGCAACAACAACGCTAACGATAAGATGTAAAAATATTGTTTTACAATTGTAAATAACAGTGGAAAGAAAAGACAAAGGAAGACAAGAAAGAAAAGACGGAGAACGCGCTTTCTGAAGGGCGAAACTCCATTTCTCTACGACGGGTGTCGGTGAAGTGCCTCGGCCTTTTTCAAAGGATGCGCCACCGCCCACTGATCGTGCGTTGCCGATCGTGCAGAGTCTCCAAGGTCCGAGGGTTTTGGTGCATTTCCAAAAAGAAAATGAAACGATAGCTGCCAGATTCATACATTTGTGAAGCTCGTTGTACATTGTAAACATGATTCCCAGCCACATTAGAATGAGTTCCGTATCTTCGTCTTGCTGCGTACTGTTTTATTTAAAATTATGCTCTTTAATATTACGACAGTGAAGCAGAGGACGACGCGCGCAATTGCCGTTTTTGAGTAGACGAGATCTTTGCTTCTTCTCCTGAGCCAATATCAGCTGGGGGTCTCTTAACAATTGGTGCCATAACGAGTGCCAGAGGCTGCAGCCCTCTCTTTACTCTCTCACCATTGATGATCATACCATTGTGCGCTGTTTCACTCGTCACAACCAATGCACCAAACTCGACTGTGTCCACAGACGGTCCCCAAGCATCCAGCAGCCGCACGATCTTCAGACCATCATCACCACCATCACCAACATCATCATTACCGGCTGATGCTTTTCTTGCGCTGACAATGTGCAGAAATGCCGCTGCTGCAGCCGCTCGTTCTTCCCACGGCTGCATAAACTCTCGGTACTTTTTCTTCCCGAGCAACACGTCGCCATCTGCAACTGCAAGCAGAATCCTCGACGAACTCGCATAGGCAGCAGCAGTAAGCAGCATTGCATGGCCTGAGTGCAAGTGGTCAAACGAACCCGCAACAATGCATCCCCCGAATCCCGAGCAGAACCGCAATGCATCCTCATCCTCATCGACAGGCCGGAAGCGGTCCCCGTCCAGATACTCCAATTCCTGCTGAAGCTGTCCCTCCACACTACCACCATGCAGTTGTTGCGGAATCTCTGGAATCACATCCATTTCTCCTCGCTGTCGCTGCACTTCCTGTGGCTGCGGCGTGTGAGTTTGGTTAGAGTGCTGATGCTGACTACGCGTTGCGGCCACGGACTGCTGCGGAAAAAGCGCGTGTTGCAGATCAATACGTTCGCGCAAGGATGCATCGTAGGCCCGAACTTGGGCCACAAGATCTCGAAAATCCACAACGGTCGTGCCGTCGCCTGCGGACGGGTGCACCAGCTTAGCGTGCCGTTCGAGGGCCGGGACATCGAGGTCGTTATTTGCGACAGACGGCAGCGTCAAGATGAGGCACACATCGGGTCGGATGGCATGGGCCAGGCGGTAGTACTCGGCCCAGGCATCCAAGTGCGTCTGCGTCTTCTGGCCTTGCATGAACACTACAACTGCCGCACCCACACCCACTACAGACTGCCGAGTCAGCAAATGGAACAAACACACTCGGAATTCATCATGCTGCGCCCCATTCGTCGGAACACTAGCACCTGTCACCACAACCAACATCCTCCCTCTTCTCCCACCTCTGTCTGTCTCCCGGCTGGCCCTCTGTGTCTGTCTTTGTGCTCTCTGCGTCTCTTTCTGGCTCTCTTTTGCAGCGCAAATCACGGCTCTGTGTGATGTAGCTTCAAGTGATGCAAGCATCCCCCTGCAGTAAAATGGAAGTGTGGATGCCGAAACATGCAATTCCAAACGTGCAACGTCCTTGCTTCCCTTTTCAGTACGGACGTGCACGAAGGAAAGGCTCGTCATCCTTCAAATGCTTAGAAGAAAGCCACCTCCCATACTCCTCCATTGGATTGCACTCGATACTCGACGCTCGACTCCGTTAGCGAACAGGTACCACGACAGCACAAGCGATATAAGAAAGGGGTAGGAAACCGTATATCTTTCATTTAATATTTAAGTAGAGGTTTTTTTCGCGTTGAGAATGGCGGATGCAAGCGAAGAAATGAAGCGCGAGCTGGAAGCTAAGCGTCGCAAGCTCGAGGAAATGCGCCGTCAAAAAGCAGCCCGATCGTCTGCCGCGGCCGCAAGCGGGGCGGCAACGACGGGCTCCGGTCCCACTAGCTCCACTTCTTCATCTCCGCTCGCATCATCATCATCATCCTCGTTGTCGTCGCCGTCCCCTTCTTCGTCTTCGGTACTCCTTCCACCATCATCCTCCTCCTCCGTAGGAGCATCAAGTGTGGGGGGAGGGAAGACGTTTGTGGACGCGAGTGTGCTGACAGATGCTTCGTCGTCGCTGGGACGAGAAGGGTCGTTGGTGCTGGTGACGTACGACCAAGGAGTGCAAGCTGTTGGCGAGGACAGTGCCGCGCTGCTGACCATCTCGCAACATCAATTGCTAGAGCATGAGATGGAGAACATGAAGGAGCGGCTTGACGAGAACGAGTTGAAGGGACGACAGGAGCGAACGGAGCCAAAGGAACAGCACGTAGACAAGGAGGGCGGTGCCGAAGTGGAAGGGTCCGGGTGGATCGAACTGAGCGAGGACGCGCGAACCGAGGTGGAAGCGACGGATGCGTATCGCACGTTTGTGTCCCGTGCAGCGCGTCTCTTGGACCGCGTTCTTACAAAGGACGAGCTTGATCCATTTGCCTCGCTTTTCCCATCTTTGGGACTGTCTGCATCCACCTCACCAGCTTCATCATCATCATCATCATCATCAGCAGCAGCAGCAGCAGCGACAAAGGAGGGAGCTGCGTCGGCAGGGCTGTTGACGTCCGCATTGGTTCTCTCTGCGAGTGGCAGTGGACTGCAAAAGACGGCCGTCGAGCCTCTGACACTGCTTGCAAAGTTCGCGCTCGTCGAAGTACCGGACCCTGTTTGTGCGCTTTCGCTCTCTCCTCTTTCGGCCGACCGCATCCTTGCTGTCCATGCTCCGTCAACGTCGCCCTCTAGTTTGAATGTCGTGCTCGTCGATGATGTATCATCCAATCCTTCCAGCTCCACTCTCCCCGCTTCAATACCGTCATCATCATCATCGTCGTCGTTGACTTCTTCTTCGTCCATCGCAGCCTCGAGCTCAGCAGGAATTTCATCATCATCATCATCGTCGTCGTCGTCATCATCATCATCATCATCATCATCATCAGCGTCGTCGTCGTCGTCTTCTTCTTCTGCAACGTCCACGACGATCTCTGCATCGCTGGCGAGTGGAAGTGCAGGATCGACGTTGGTTGCATGGTCCCTGCTTGCGTCCGTGCCCGATTCTGTGCAGTCGCTTCCGCATGCAGTGTCGTCTCTGCTTGCCCTTCCGATCGCCCTTCCGTCTTCGTATTCGTCTCTACCATCGTCGATGGGCGGTGTCGACTCGGGCGTTGTGGTCGCCGGAACGCATGCAGGCTGCATCTGTGTTGTTCTGGGCCCTGCAATGGCTCCTGTTGTCTCTGCACAGGCACACATGCGACATGTTGTTGCCATCTTACAGGATCCTGCTGCTCCCGTGAGCGCATCGATTGCTCGAGACGGGTCGGGTAGAGAAGAGATCAACTTTGGAGTTCTTTCGATCGGTGCTGATGGACTTGTTGCAGCATGGCGCATCTCGCTTCACATCACCTCTTCTTTGGCAGCAGCAGCAGCAGCAGCAAAGGCAGGACAAGGATCAGTGTCGGTGGTAACGCTGGGGACGGATTCGCCCGTATCTACATTCCGTATTGATGCATCCTCATCGTCGCTATCGTCCTTATCATCCTTGTCGCTATCAGCAGGCGGTGGTGCTGTGGTTCCCGAGACGGGGATCGTAGTGATTCCGTCGGCAGCGGCCGGCGGATGGGCTGCAGAAGGTACGCGTCGCGGGGAGTGGATGTGCGTGGGGACGGAAGACGGGATGCTGTGGACCGTCCCTCTTTCTTCGTCGTCGATCAGTGTCGGGGCTGGTGTTTCTGCGTCCTCAGTGTCGACAACCAGCATTCTGTCGTCTGCCTCTTCTTCTGTTGGTGCAGTTGGAGCATCGTCATCTGGCGCAGGCCCGGTGTCTGCTTCATCCGTTGTGATGGGGATGACTGGGGTCGCTTCCTCTTGTGTTGTGGCCGCGTCTGTGGTGACGTCTGTGAGTGTCCATCCACGAGTGCGTGGTCTTGTAGCGTCGTGTGCACTTGATGGGACGGTTCGCATCTCGCGAGTGCATCCCTCTTCTTCTTCATCGTCGTCTTCATCATCGTCCTCATCGTCCTCATCGGCAACTGCCTCCGTAATACCAACAGGTGGTGTGGATGCGACGAGCGTGGTTGCAGTGCTCGAGTGGTCTCGAGATGCTGTCATGGATCTTGCCTGGTGTCCTGTGGCGCTCGGGGATCGTGAGGGAGATGGACTGCTGTGCGTGGTAGATGCACAAGGCCGACTGGGCGTACTGTACGTCTATCCACTGGTTGCAGCAGACGGAGCAGCCTCGATGAGTGCCTGGGGTGTGAGAAGGAGTGGGGCTCCCACGTATGCCGTTCGAGTCGTTGTCAGAATCGAGGCGCCGGAGCATCGAGGCATCAACAGGGTCCGATGGTCCGCGGACGGAAAAAGAATCGTGGCAGGAGATGCGGCAGGACGGGTGCTTGCGTGGGCAGTCGATCTCGTCGCCCTTGCGGCGCTTGCAGTGCCTCTTTCGTAGAGACCCGGGGCTCCATCCGCTTTGGATCGCCTCTTTTGTTGTTGTTGTTTGAATCTTGCTTGGCGGTTCACTGGGGCTTTTTTATTGGCTGTAAAAAGCATCGGATGTTCGAGTTAGCATATTGTTCGTGCTTGTGCCGTTCAGGCAGTCACGTCGCATGTCCTGCATTGGGGAGCTCGTATCTTGCGCCTACATTATACACTGAACATGCATGTCTATTCGTAGATATGCATATTCAGTCTTGCATCCCGTTGCCGGGAACAGGATAGGCCCCCAACACACCTCACGGCGTTCTTCAGATAGATGTTCCGCGCTCCGTTCCCAATCTCGATCAATCGGTGAGCCACTTTCTCAGCGTGACACGTCGTTCCTGAGAAGGGTGCATTTTGATTCCGACGGCCCTAGCAGCAGGCGTAGTGACACGCGGTCTCTTAGAAGGTCTGCGGGACCTAGGAGGCCCTGCATCGGGCGGCGTAGGCGTAGGCGAATGCGTCATCCCAGCGCACTCACGCCCATATTTGAATTAATAAAGTGAAACCAACAAATGATAGAATAGATGGCTACGGATGCTGCGTTAAATCGTGTCGAAAATGCGGAGCCTGTGTCACCGGCTGAATTTTGGCCGAGCGTGCGTAAGCACGAATGCCTGTGAAGCAAACGTGCTAGTGTTGGCCAGTGTCGGCCGTGTGTCTGTTTATGGATACTCCCCCGTATGCATGATAATGATGTGTTATCATTCAACGGCTCGAGAAGAAAACATGTGGACGACCACACACCGCATCGATCGGGCGGGAGGTCCAGCAGAACCCAGACGCAAGCAAAGCCTTTTTCCAAGATGATACCAGCAGAATTTGTCCGCCGGAAGAAACGGCAAGTCGGGGGGGGAGCAGCTGGTGTGAGCAGAAGCTGAAAGGCCAATGTTGTAGCACGGAAGCAAATGTTGTAGCACGGAAAAGTCAGCCTTGACGCATGCGGGGCCTCGATCCACGAAAACGTCGTGGACCCGGCTGTCGTTGGCGCTACACTGGAAAGAAAACATGTTGGTGATCGAGGAGGAAATCCGGATTGCGGAGTAGATGCAGATTGCCGTTACACATCGTCGGAGTATGATCAGACACCCCAAAGATCTTGTTGGGACCGTCGCCAAATGGGAACAGTGGACATCAGATTCGGGCTGCGATGCCCTGCACCGCCGTTTCAAACGAATACATGCAAGCAGATCGGGGAACGCCCCTATTCAAATACGCGCTGATCCGTCGGACGATTTTTCCGTATTGTCTGCTGCTACCATCAGTTACCGTTGCAGTTCTTCTTTGATTCTGCACCTCCGATGCAGGCAATCCCGTAGCAACCATCAGGTTTCGAGCACTTGCTGATCGATGACGTGAGGCACGCAAGCGTCCGTGCGGAGCCTAGAACTTCGAAGCACGACTGCTGCGACGCACCTTGCTCTTGTTCACAGAGATCCAGAGCAAGCCTTAGCAAAATGCGATCCGCCGAAAACAATGCGAACCCTTTTTTCACGCTCTGGGAAGGTTTCTTCCCACCGCGTGCAAACAGCAACCTTGTTAAACTATTCTCGCCTTTTCTCTCTTTCGTTCTTCTTCTTCTTCTTCTTCTTTTTTTTTCTTCCTTTTCCCCTTCTCTCCTTCCTGTCTTTTTCTCAAGAATCCTTGTCCACTCTCAACAAGCCTCAGTTGCGTAGTCACCTGACAATCCAGCACCACCAACCAACCATGCAGTCCTCCACCAACTCTGGTCTCTTCAGCTTACCGAACGCCGATAGCATGCTGCAGCTGTGGAACCTCCTCAGCTACAACGCCCAGCTGTCAACCATTGCCTCTCAGCAGCAGCCGCTTTCCACGGCCTCATCATCCAGCTGCTTCTCCCAGTCTGCGCCTCAATTGCAGACTACATCGCAGTCTCTTGCACACCAGTCCTCGCAGTGCCGAGTGCCGTGGACTGCCGAGGAAGAAGATCGCTTTGTTCTCGGGCTCAAGCAGTACGGAAAGGGCAGATGGACTGACATTTCTTGCGTCGTAAAATCGCGCACGCCTCGCCAAGTCAAGAACCACGCAATGACCTACTTCCACCGACTTGCCTCGCAGAACAAGCGATCCGCTTCTTGTACTGCATCTGCCATCCTCATGTCCACAATCTCGTCTGCCGTGCAGCCTCAACAGTTCCAGCAACCACAGCCACAATCACAATCGCAACAGCCACAACAATATGTTGTGTCAGTGCTTCCGTCCGGACGCACCTCGTCGTTTAGCCAAGCAGTGAATGCAGTGCCGTCTGAGTCGCTTGAAGTCCATCCAGTCTGCCGATCGCGATCGTCGTCATGCGGCACCACGGAGAACATGTCTCCTTCTGACGAACACGACCAAGATTCCAACACCGTCGTCAACATGTTGTCTTCCTCCTCCTCTTCATCTCCGGTACCCTGCACGAACATCAACACCAACTCGAACTCAAACTCCATGCCGGTCTCGGTCTCGGTGTTGAACAGCAGCTCGAGCAACAGCAGCCTCGCCTTCTCAAATAGCATTGTCAGTAAGAGAGCAAAGAGATCGAGTGCGGCAACCGTGCAACATGCCCCGCAGATCCAGTTCGCAATGGAGGAGCTGACCGCAATGACATCGGCATGTTCAGAGGAAGACAACGCCTGCTTCAATGCCTCGCAGCTGTGCGCAGACCACTTCTTCGCACCGCAGCAGTTTGCACCGGAAGCAACGGATGCATGGCTGTGCGACGACGCCTTTGCGTATTCCTCCTCTCAAACAAATCAACAGCAACTCAGCTTTCTCAACCTCAATCTCAACATCTCGGAAGTCCTTTCAGAAATCGATGTTTCCCAATTCTAGAGTCTTGTCCTTCCCCTTTTTTCTTCGCTGTTTCCGCTAATCCCCATTTGTATTTGTGTCCGTGTCTCAAAAGGCTATATTTGCTCCATGTGCTTCGGCATCCCCGTTTCTCTGTTCTTCCAAATATGTGTGTGCGTGCGTGCGTGTGTGTGTGTGTGTGTGTGTCTATCTTTGTCTCTGCTTGTGATGTGATATGATTATAATGGTTGTTTTCGACTCTTTGACGTCTCTTTATTTTATTTTTGCAGTCCGTTTCAAAAGAAGGTTATATTATTTTTTAAATTAAAAAAATAATTTATTGGATTCGATTCGTTTGTTCTTTGTTTTGTTTTCCACCGACTGTAGAATGCGCGGACAACAGAGATTCGGCCTTTCCGCCAGCTTTTTTTTCTTCTGATCGCATGTGGATTGCCTTTTCGGGTAGCTTCTGAAACTGGATCGGGAAGCGAAACCGAATCCATGATTTTCCGATCAAAGGCGGAGTACAAAAATACCGCCTTCTTTCTCTCTCTTTCGTTTTTCTTCAGTTTCCTCCAAACCCAAAAAACAAAACAAAAATCATCCTGTGTTTTACAGCCAGTGCGATTCTAAGACTCGAAATATTTATCCCAAACCAAGCGAGTCTTCTTTTATTGCTGCCATCTATACAAGAAGAAATGTCTGTGGATCTCGTCTCAATATCATCGTCCTCGTCATCCAACATGTCTTTCTTCGGCTTTGCAGACCCATTCCAGCAGTTCCAGTCTGAAGACGCAATGTTTGCACAGACCTTGCAAAAACAATCCTCGTCTACGTCCGTTCATTCTGCGGCCGCATCCTCCTACTCTTCGTCGTCGTCGTCATTGTCACTGCCATCGCGGACTGCTTTGAAAGCGCCGCAAAAAAGAGTGTTGAAACAAAAGCACGTGGCTTGGACGCTGGAAGAAGACATGCTGTTTGACGAAGGAATTCGGGTGTTTGGAAAGGGGCGGTGGAGCCAGATTGCGGCATTCATCAAGACTCGGACTGCACTGCAGGTCAAGAACCATGCGTCGACGTTCTTCAAAAGGCTCGAGAAGATCCATGGAAGTGAATGTGGAGATGCAGATGGAGATGATGTGATGGAGCACTCATCTTCGGCATCCAGCTCCCACAGCCTGAGCGAAGAGGAGGTCACTGCTCCCGCATTCACCATGTCCGTGGACACCAACAGCACGCTCAGCAATCATGGAAGAGTGACCGTAGCGCATCCTCAGCAGCTCTCTCGGCTGAGTGTTCCGTCTCCAATGGCGTTCGGTTCCTCTGCTTTTTCGCCGTTTCATGCGCTCAGCTCTCCCCTGTTCATGCCGTTTGAGCCTTCGAGCTGCTTTGTCCCGCCGCTCTCGGCCACCCAACAGAGTCTCATTCATCCAGGATTCTTGACGACGATGCCTTCCCCCATGAAGCGCTTCCTGACAGCAGAAGCATTCTGCGTCACTCCGTCAGGCTTGACGACTCCTGTTCTGCAGTTGGACATCAAGAACGTTGTCGACGAAATCGAAAATGCAGACGCGTTTTCGATTCTCTAACAACGCACCTCCTGCTTTTTTTGTTTCTCGCTCTCTTGCTCTCTCTCTCTCTCCATCAAACAATATTGATGCTAGTCGGTTTTTCTGTCCTTTCGGGTTGAAGGACATCGGTTTTTTTGAATTTTTTGATTGTTGTCATCGTACAACATCTGCGTTTTTGTAGACCTGCGAATGTAAATGTAGTATTATCATGTGCGAAGATCTCCAACCATGCAGACACCTTAGAAACCAAACAGGAAGGAAACCAGGAAGGAAAGCTTAAGCACACTTTGAAAACCATCCAAAGGGAACTGATACCAGTTGCTGGGTCTGATCGCCATCGAAAAGCACCGAGGCCGTTCGGTGCGACACATCAATGCTCTTGAGAACTCCAGCCTTTCCTTTGTGGTGGCCCAGACCGACCATGATGCGGTTTCCCGGCATTGTCTGGACTTGCGAAAGCTCTGCAAATGGCACCAGCAGCGCAACGTTCTTTTTTCCAACCACTGCACTCGCATGCGCATCCAGCGAGACTTTCACTGCAGCTGCCTTCTTCACTGCGTCCACCTGAACAACCTTTCCTTGCATTCTGTACACGGAAACAGGTTCGCTTCCCGGCTGTGCAGTTGGAACAGTTACTCGTGAAAGCACAATCACTTGCATACCTTCCATGACCCATGTCCGGACATCCGCCACTGCACAGCTACCAGCATCCTCCAAAAAACAAGGACTTCTCCTGTCACTTGCAACTTCTCTTCGCTGTGCTCCAGACTCTCGTTGCGGTTCCGTGGTCGGGCCTGCTTTCGTCTCAGTCCTCGCAACCTTGCCCAGCTCGATTCGAATCGGCATCTTTTCCCTCCCTTCACTCTTTCGGTTCTTCAGCATCTCATCTTTTCCATCGCCGCCGCCGCCGCCGCCGCCACCACCACCACCCTCATCATCGTCCTGATGTTGACTATCATCTGCTTCTACGTCATCATGACCACGGTGATCCAATGCGGCGACGCCAGCGTGCGCCATTTCGAGTGCAAGGCGCTTTCGATTGTGCAAGTGCTTCGCAACGTCGTCCATTCCATCCGTTCCAAGCACCTCGGCCCCCGACCGGACACTCGCGGCCGCGGATGATTTGAAGAGCAAGTGCTTGTCCTTTTGGACAGCCTTGATCAAGAGTTCCCCCGTAAGCTCATCTTCCGCAACCACAAACAGCCCCCGCTTGCCCGCGTCCTTTACAAAGTCTCCGAGAGCAGCCCACTTCGTGGAGTTCATATGCACATGGTGCCGATCCTTCACAATTTCCTGATATACCGTGTTGGCCTTCACAGCGACATTCGGGAACAGCGTGTGCAGGACATCCAGAAACTGGTCTTCAAAGCGAGCCGAGTTGTCCTTCAGCACTGCAGAAGGATCCGACACAAAGGATGCCATCGCCGCCATATGCGCAGCTGTCGTGCAGTGATTCTGAAATCCATTTTCATCGCGACACTGCTTGGAGCATGCGGAGCAGTAGAACTTTAGCTTCCCGAGACCCTTGGCCTTTTGGTTATTCGCCATCCTTTTGAAAAACTTGCTCGTTTCACTCATCGTGTTTGTCTTTCAAAGGCTCTGAGCCTCACTCCCTCCGTCCCTCCGTCCCTCC
>VRVR01000042.1:172805-261331 GCA_009859145.1 Andalucia godoyi
TTTTCTCTTGTCTTTATTCTTCTTCTTCTTCTCTTCTTCTCTTCTTCTCTTCTTCTCTTCTTCTCTTCTTCTTCTCTTTTTCTTGTGAACAAAAATCCAATGGGGCTTTAGTTTCTGCTGGCGGTTTCAGTCGCTATGTGGACGTTCCCGCTCCAGAGACCCGGGGGAATTTCCTCCTTTGATGGACGATGCTTGATTGCGAAGTCGGATGCTTCTGTTTGTTCGATTTTCGCTTCGTCTGTCGTACAGCTTAAAACCTTTTTTCTTCTTCTCTTTTTAAACAGTCCCATATTCCATCCAAAACCGAAGAACGTCATTCTTTTCTGCGTTTTTTCTACTCTCCAAAACAACAACAACAACAATCAAAACACCCTGCAAACACGACTTCTGCATTCTCGACGGACGAGTACGACAGTTGCGGCATTCTTACGTCGTGATACGGTAAATGGTACGCACACATCTACATTGTACACTCACCACGGATGATCATCGCTGATCACCCATAATCAATGTTGCAACCCAACAACATGCATAGCATGATTGGGAAGGGGGTAGGCCCCGAACACGCCCCTCGGCATGAGAGACGTTCCCAAGATAGATGTTGCATTGCATGGACAATAAGAATAAAAATAAGAAATGAGCGTCGGTGTGCGAGAATGCAACGCGGCGGCGTGTTTATAGGGCTTTCATGATCAAAATGGGGCGAAACGAATCGTGCATCGTGTTTTACAAAGTTTTTTTCACGCTCACCTCTCATACTAGTGGGGACCAAACGCCGCGTCGCCGAATGGCAACTTTCTTCACATGCACCATCAGGTCACGAAAAAACATAATAAGAGATGAAAAAAGCAAGCGAACAACAGCAAATATATTAAAAAGTCAATCCAAACGAAGAAGAAGAAGAAGGAAGGGGGAAAAAAAACAAAACGGATGAACGGGAAACGGAAAAAGCAACGGACAGATGAAAAGAGGAAAGGAAATCTCAAGAATGGGAAATGCCGAAATTTCTGAAATTGAATTTCCATGGGAAAGCGGTCTTTCCATCATTTTGTTTTCGATTTACAATTCATTTTATTACGATACCTGTCGTTCTCTGTTTCCACCGATCATCTATTCGTCCTCGTGAGTCGTGAGTACACTGCCGTTTTCATCAACCGTTGCGCACGGACGAACACACACAGAAATTGATCTGGGAGGATGGCGGTGTTTGCATCGAGTCCTGCAGAGTCTGAAGGAGAACAGCAGTCGCAGCCACAGTCGTTTGCTGCTCTGCGGTATCTGGCGGCTGGGGCAGTGTCTGGTGCAGTTTCTCGGACGATGGCAGCGCCTGTGGAGCGTCTGAAGATTGTGTTCCAAGTACAGCATGTGAACGTTGCGAGCAATTTGCAGAAGCGACCGCAGTTTCAAGGAATCATTCCGTCGCTAATTGCGATAGGGAAGCAAGAAGGGTGGAGAGGGTACTTTAAAGGGAACGGGGTGAATGTCGTTCGGATCATTCCGTACTCTTCTGTTCAGTTTTTCATGTATGAAGAGGCCAAGACGCGGATTCGGGATTGGGAGAATCGTGTGTTCGCGAGTAGCAATGCTGGGAGAAGCGACGGTTCTGGGAGCAGTGGCAGCCACGGTTCCTCCGAAGTGCGAAAGCCGCTCAGTACGGTCGGAAGGCTGCTTGCTGGATCGGTTGCTGGGGTTGTGTCGGTGATGGCGAGCTACCCGTTGGATGTTGTTCGATGCCGGCTGTCGGCGCCACAGGGAATGAACCCGGTGGAGTACAAGGGAATAGCAGATTGTCTTGTCACAATGTACAGAACAGAAGGGCCAATGTCGCTGTGGAGAGGAATGGCGCCAACAGTTATGGGAATTGCTCCGTATGCAGCAATCAACTTTGCAGTGTACGAGCAGCTGAAGAGAATGGCGTATGAATGGAACGAAAAGAGGCAACCGGGAAGAGCGGACGGAGCAAAGACGAATGTACCGGTTTGGCAGAGACTTGCATTGGGGGCCGTTGCTGGAATGACGGCGCAAACAGCGACGTATCCTTTCGACACGGTTCGGCGAAGAATGCAGATGAGAGCGCACTACACGTCCACCTGGAATGCAATGACGACGATTTTCCACACGGAGGGAGTGCGTGGACTGTATCGTGGACTGGTGCCAAACTACCTCAAGGTCGTTCCGGTGGTATCGGTGGGATTTGTCGTGTATGAGTGGTCCAAGGTCTTCTTTGGAATCCAAGGAAAGTCTGGTGAGCTGTAACCACCCCACAATGCACACACACACACAAACAAGGCACAACCGTCATTCTTTTTTCCGTAAGAGAGATATCACTCCTGTGTGCCGCCATCACCATCGTCCCCTCCCGCTGATCGTCGTGTTGTCGTCGTCGACGACGGTGTTGTATTCTTTGGTTATTTCCGCTGCTTTTATGGTATCTTGGATGTACAGCCGGTCAATTTCAACGTCGTTTGTCATCGTTTCGGGGATTGTAATTGTGCCTTTTGTTTTCTTGGCTTCGTTTGCTAGCGAATCAATGGTCGCTCATCTCGCTGCCTTCGCAGTTTTCGGGATGTGCTGGCTTCATAGGCAGCTTTGCGAGCTCGCAAGCAATTGCGTGGGCGATTTTTTGCATTCCTTGGTGAGATGGATGGATTGGATCAACGTAGTCAGTCGACTCGTGAATGATGGTGCGCAGATCGAGAGTCGCGCACCCGTGCTTCTCTGCGACCCTTCTCATCGCGCGATGCAAAATGGGCATCCCAAACTTCCCAAGCGCCCCCGTGGCATAGGAGGCAAAAGTGTACGCTGCAGACCCTCGAATGCCTAGGTTTTCTGCCAAGAAGTCTGTGTTGGGATTGTACGGAAGCGCAATGAGCACTGGCTTCTTCCATTCGCAGATCGACTCGATTGCCAGGTTGTAGTCCTCTTCAAACTTCTTCATTCTCTCTGGGAACGTAGTCATGATGGACCACATGAGAGACAGACCCGACTGTGTCGACGAGGTATCCAACAGACCGTAGTAATGTGGGAAGATCATGCGCATTGCGTCGTTTCCTCCGACGGACACCACAAAATGCGTCACGTCATCCGGTACTCGCCGCAGCTGCGCATGCACTTCCGATGCGACAGACCCTCCGCGAGCGAGCAGGGTGACCGGTTGTGACTCGAACAAGTTGTGCGACAAGTGTCGGTGGATCGCAAGCGGATTGTCAAACACAGAATCGCCGAGCAACACCACGTGTCTCCTATCCTTGTGCATGCCGTACGGCTTTTCATATCCGCCCTGGATCTTCGTCACGTGCAAGTGCGAGGACCGCAGGGGACCCGCAGGTGAAGATGGAGACGATGCTTTGGTCGCGTTGCTGCCGTTGCTATCTCCACCACCGTTGTTTCCAATCGTTACAAATGACGGTCCGCTCGGAGAAACTGGGTTGACCAACATTTTCGTGTTCTGTTTCTTCTTCTTCTTCTTATTATACTACTACTACTACTACTGCTGCTGCTGCTGCTGCTGCTGCGATGATGACGACCACGGTGGACTTCTACTGCTTCCCTACGTTGTGCAGGATTTCTTTCGAAGGGAGTCTGAAAGAGCTGAAATAAAAACCCAGAGTGCACACAACAACATAGCCCACCCTGCCTGTCTGTCTGTTTGTTTGAGTTCCGTGTGATTTATTTGTATATCTTCATATACTTCAAGTATGATGCTGATAGCCATATCCGGGGGGGGAAGTAGCAGTGCAAGTCAGTGGAACACTCTCTTGAAACGTCTCTCTTTCCATCTGCCAAACGTCCTCACCAACTTTTCCCGCTGTCGTTCTTTTTGGCGCTTTTGTTTTGTCTTCTTTTTTTACTGTTCTTTTCCGCGTTGTATCGTTAAATGTGTATTTTTTAAAATAACGTTTCCTACTTTCTGGTGGCCGATGCTTGTCCCGGTCCTCCCCCTGGACCCGTCCTTCATAGGATGAATGGAAAGATGGACGTTCGTCCGCCCGCGCTTTTGCCAGGGTATCTCTTCTTGTGCTTTGTGATGGCGAACGACGCCATGATGGCCGTTGCGACAGCCCAAAAGACAAGCGCCGGCACCATGAATCCCGTGAGCGCAGCCCATGACAGCCAGGCCAAGGACTCGCACAGATAATGTGGATGCGTGACGTAGGTGAAAAGTGGGTGGTGCGGAACGACATAGACAAGCTTTCCATCGCGCTCTTCCTTTTCCGTAAAGGACATGACGCGATGCGCCACTGCATTGCCGTACTCGAATATGACAAACAGTGTCGCAATCAGGATCTGCTCAAGCGTCACAAACTCGGCGGCCATCCGCTCTCCTTGCGCGCTCCTCTGCAGATCAGCACTCCAAATCGACTGCATAATCCACAACGTAAATCCCCAATAATACACAAACTCGCCAATGCACTCGTGAAACGGGAACGTCGACTGCCCGTACTGATGCACCTTGAACGCTTCAAACGTCCGCCTGCCGTAATGGAACGCCCACAGACACATTGCCAAAATCGATCCGCGACTCAAGTCACTACGGTAGCTCTGCAGCAGATACACCGTCAGCAAAAAGGTCACTCCATAAGAATAGATGTCGCGTGTCCTTGGTGAAAATATCGTCATTTCTGTGCTTTCCCCTCCCTTTTACGTATGCAAGTGATTTTTTCAATTGTTTAAAAATAACGGAAAGATGAGAAAAAAAACAAACAAATAAATGAAAATCTGGAAATTCCGGGGCTAACGTGTAAAAAGCTGCATGCCAAAACACTCGTGTTTTTCTTCTTCTTGCTGTCTTTTCATTTCGTTGGAAGTTCGATCTCAAGGTGATGATAATACGACAGTTTTATTATTTTTATTATTTTTTTATACTACAGCTCAAGTTTCCTTTCGACCGGAAATGCTGCTTGCCGGATCTTTTGCACGAACGATGCGAAATTGTCCGTCTTTGGGTCGTAGAATGTGACCAGGATAACGACGACGGCGAGCAGCAGACAAATGACGAGGAACCGCGCAAGAACATGTGCGGCCGTGGTCTGATCTTCCTCTGAACGCGAGCAAGTCTCAGTCTCAGTCGTAGTTGTGACCGCTTCGACCTCTGCTTTGGTTTCCGTCTTGTTCTCACTCTCGGTCGTCGCCGGGAATGGTTCTGCGGCAGTTACTACGGCGGGTGTCGCGGATCGAGACGCAGGTGCCGTCGCACTCGCACCTGGAACAGGAGTTTGTCCGCGGACCCACGAATCCGTGCGAGTGGTCTCACTGGACAACACTACGGGAGTGCTGGCACGCGATGCCGAACGGAGTCCCGTGCGTCCTGGAGATCCGATGACGGATGCCGCGCTCGGAGGAGGAACAGGAGTTCTGCGGCCAGTCGTAGTAGTAGCGGTGGTAGCAGGCATTCCTGTAGAAGCGGAGAGTGTGGAGCCCAAGGATGCGGCAGACGCGGCGGTGGTCGACGGATTGTGGAACTTGGAGGACAGAATCATGTTGACGAGATCGTCCTTACGAACAGATGCAGCCGGAAGCGAAGCATCTGGAAGACCGCCGAGAATGCTTCGAAGCTCGTCTTTGGTCTTGCGCAATAGATCTTCACGATTCGACATACTGTCTCTGCTCTGCTCTGATGATCGAATGGCTTTTCACAAAACAAATCAAAACGGCAACAACAACAACAACAACAACAACAACAACAACAAAAGAAAGAAAAAACGAAAGAAAGAAAGGGGGGAAAAATAATATATAAATGATAAAAAACGTTAAATAAATAAATATATATATATATAGCTGATGATCGGAAATGAGAAAAGGAAAAAGAGGGAAAAGAGGGAAAGGAAGGGAGAAAATGGCTCCATTTGGAAAAGAGACGTTGTTGCTCATGCTTGATTGCGCGGGATATTGTATCGTGCATTCGTTATTGTGCAAATTCGTGCGTTCGTCGGTATTTTTCCAGCATCCTATTGTTTGTTGGATTTGTCGTTTGGTTTGCTTTTTCAGTTTAGTACTGTATTTACTTTATCCGTGGTGGGGTCACCGCACAACATATACTTGCAGCGCTTGTAAGAGGAGGGGAAGAGGGTGAAAGAAGATTTAGAACTGGAGGGCTGCGACGAGGATTGCAGCAATGGAAAGAGCGACTGCGTTGACGACAGAGGACGGGGCGGCGGAGGCGACTGGGGTGTTGTTGTCATTGTCGTTGCTTCCGGTTGTGTTGTAGGCGAGGACGGCGTCGTTTCCAAAGTCGAGGACGTTTCCTTGCTTGAAAGTTTGGAGAGAGAACTGGATGGCGGTTCCTGAGGCAGCGGGGTTGCGGAAGAGACCTCCGTTGGATCCAGTGGCGGTGCGGATGGAGACGGTGCATGGGGTTCCTGCGGTGATTGCGCCGGTGGGAGTGACAGAGAAGACTGCCGAGCATGAGACGTCGTCGGGGACAGTGATATCCGCGGGTCCGTACGAGGCGCAACCGCTGACCTCGATGTTGTAGTCCTTTGTGTTTTCAATGGAGAGGATCTTCGGAATCACAACGCGGATCTGCGGGGCCTCGGTGCTGAGGATGTTGTTGGCCGGGGTTCCCTGGAGCTTGATGGAGGTGAGTGCATCGCCGGCTTTCTGCGACGAGACCGCGAAGCTGAGGTCGGTCATGGAGTAGATCGAGAGATCGACGCTTGCATAGTTGGTTGCGCCAACTGCACCGAAGGTCGCCGAGGACGACGTCGCAACGGTTGCGCGGATCGTCGTGGCCGCTTCGTAGACGGACATGGTTACTGCAGCCCCGGTGGCGACACGGACGGTGAAGGTGCACGCGGCAGTGGAGCCTGCATCAAAGTTGACCGCAGCAGAGGTCGTGAGCTGGGCGAACGAGCTGGTGAGGGAGTCGGTGTTCAGTGCAAGACCGGTGTTTGCGGAAGACGCGCAGCCAGTGACATCGAGGACAAAGAGGCCGTTGAGGGATCCATTCGCTGGGAAGTTGCGGAAAATGACGTTGCGAAGTGTCACCTGGACATAGTCAGTGGCAGCAAGAGCGTTCTTGGGGGTGGCTTGGACCGAGACAGCGTTCAGAGCCGTGCGGACACCAGCAGAGGCAGGGTCTGTGCTGAACTGGATGCTCGACATTGCGTTGGTGGGCTGGGATGCGGACCGGCCAAACAGACGCGGGAGGCGGAATCCGGCGGTGTCGCGGAGCTCGATTTCAACAGAAAGCTCGTTGGCTGCAGGGAGCACAAGATCGCCGGCATTGCCACGGTTCACAGTGATGACGCATTCCGTGTTCGTAAGACTAACTGCACCGGCAACAAATGTGATCGTCTTGGAATTGACAATCGTCACAGCTGCGGAGGAAACTGATGTGCATCCTGAAACCGTTGCAGTGAGCGCTGCGGAGGTGACTGGGAAAATGTCTTGCGAGAAAGCAAGTTGGATCTGCTTGTCGGACGGGAACGAGGATCCAACGTCAACGGCAACATTCGGAGTGGTCTTCACAACGAGCGAGTCGAGAGTCGAGCTCGGAGTGGTCACGGCAGCGCCTCCGGACACTCCGTTGAAGCTGATCTTGTTGAACGAATCGAGGATGACAAGCTTAGCAGTGCGGTCGTCTGTGTTGACCGACTCGTCAATGACAGTCAGCGAGTTGGTGAGGATACGGAAGATGAACGACACAAAATAGTCGGAGTCCGGAACGATGAAGTTTCCAAACACCTCGGACGGAGCCTTGAGGTCGTTGGGGAACGCGACCTTGTCAGTAGATTCGACAGTCACTGTGCATGCAACATCCGGGGAGACAATGCCGCCAGTGAAGAGATCGGCACGAGTCGTCACAGTGTCGTTGTAGATCGTGGCCTGCGCATCGGTACCCGAGAAGCATCCGCTGATAGTTACTTTGAGTCCACGCGATGCAGCTCCGTCAGCGAAGAAGTCACGAGACGGGAACTGGATCTGGAATCGAGGGTTTGCAACCGATCGCAGCGGGGTCGCAACAAGCGCAAATCCCTGAATGGGCTGCCCAAGATTGGCTTGGGTTGGAGAGAGAGATTGGCCGCACATTGGCTGCTGCGCAACTGCACCAATAGCACACAGAAGGAGAACCGAAGCAAGAACTGCGGTCATCAAATAGGTTGAAAGCATGGTCGATGGGTTCTTTTTGTCGAGGAAAGTTCAGAAATGGTCGCACGGAAATAAAACACTGAAGATGAATTTGTGAAAGAGGATTGGAAAGGAAAGGAGGAAGAAAAGGAAATGGAAAAAAATGGAAAATGAAAACTCTTCATGCACGGAGAGTTTATATACTTGGTCCATGGCAATTTTTTTTTGTCCATGAACAAAAAGGAAGAGAACGTTCAGTCCACGGAAACCAGAACATGACCACTGGAATGCGGCTCCCGCAAAAGCCGGTTAACACTCGCGGGGTGGCAAAATAGCTCGAGAAGACTTTTTCCTTTTGCGAACGAATCAGCGTCGACTTTTCCAGTTTCCAGCGTTCCAATCGAAGGTGTGTCGTAGCAGAACTGTTTTTTTCTTCTCGACGTTCCAACTTCAAGGCGTGTCTAACCCCCAAATTCTTCCCTTTCGTCCTCTCCGAATTCTGCGGAGCTCCATTATTTCCCAAGCGGGGCGATCTGAGGTTCTCTCGTTCCCCCACTCCCGAGTGTGTCTCCGCACTCTGTACCCCTCGCCCCCCCTGGACTTTTCGTGCGCTTGATCTTTGGGGTGCGCCTCAACGCATATTCCCCGGTGCCTACCGTAGTTCGAGTTCACTGCTTCATCTGCCGTAATCAAAACAAGAACAAAATAAAGATTGAAAGACGCAAGCTTTGAAAAACGAGTCAATGAACCACCAGTGCTTCTTCTGGACAAACGGAAGTATGCAAATCATCATCGATCATCACAGTACACTTAGCGAGGATTAGTAGTCCAGCAGTTTCAGGAAATTGTACTGCTCAAGGAAAAGGGAAAAGGGCGAAATGCTGTATTGCACGGCATGTCACACTCGGATATTTCTTGACCAATCGCAGATCTTCGAGCCGACAGCCTCGGTGTCTCCGGCTGCCGACGTCCCCGAGTCCGACACGTTTCTTCTCGTGAATGCCGCGTCCATCGGTCCAATTGCGGGTCCGCCTCCATCCAGTGCTGCGCCATCCCCGGACGATGCAAGAAAAAACGTCTCGGCGCCCCGCAGCAATCGCATCAACTATAGTACTAATAATAGTAATAGTAGTAGTAATAGTAGTGGTGGTGGTAGCGGCGGTAGTGGTGGCCATGTCCCCGCGACGCTTGCGGACCTGCCGCTGTTCCTGGCTCCAGACCTTGCGGTTCCGTACCCGATATGCACCGAGTGTGCGGAAATGTTGGAGGGAAAGCTGCGCGCACAGACAGAGACGGCGGCCGTGACGCTGCGCAGTTTACAACAGACGGTCTCACAGCTTCAGATGATGCACGCGCGATCGCCATCATCATCATCATCATCGTCGTCGTCGTCGTCGTCATCATCTGCGCTGTCGCCTGTTGCAGCAACAACATTACCGCTTACGCCACCAACGTCGCTTACGGAACTTGAGGACGAGATTACTGCGCTGTGCAAAACAGAAGAGGCGCTTATGGCCGAGCTTGCCGCGCTGGAAAAGGAAGAGGAAAAGCTCGTAGCGATGCAGACGCGACACTGGGAACATGTATGCAAGTTTCATGCAGAGGTGGTGGATCTTGGCGAGGAGGAAGCTGCGATGCGCGCGTCCGTTTCATATGCACAGCAACGACTAGAGGCGCTGTCGAGAACACATCCGCTCGTTGCACTTTTCCAGATTTCGCTTGTCGACTTTTACGCGGCGGTCAATGGGTGTCGGATAGGACGGCACGGCTCAGAAGGTCCAGAGTGGTCCGAAGTGAATGCAGGGCTTGGGTACATTGTCCAGCTGCTGAGCATTCTTATGGATAAACTACAGGTCTCCAGCCTCGAGGTGTTTGGAGCGAAGCTCGTGCCTTCCGGGTCTCACGCGCGCATCGAGATCTTCAACAAGGACAAGGAAAAGAGTCCCGCGTCTCCATTAGTTTCATCGCCAACGGTAACGCCGACGGCAACCACATTATCCTTGTCAAGTCCAACGACATCAACGAGCTCAGCCGCACCAGTGCCTGTGCCTGTGCCTGTGCCTGTGCCCGTGCCCGGATCAGGGTCATCGAAACACAAGACCGTGTTGGAGCTGTTTGACGGGCAGCCTGCGATGTTCGGTGCGTCAGGATCAAAATTCAATCGCGGAATCGTGATGCTCGTTCAGATCTTGCGGTTTGTGATGCAGGTTCTGCAGGATCGGGCTGGACGCAATGGAATTCCACTTCCTGCACACGACTTTGTTCTCGAGCCGGAAAAAGAAAAGATCAACGACCTTCCCATCAAGCTGCTCGCGACCAATAGCGAAGAGTCCTGGACCAGAGCCATGCGCTTCATGGCTTTCTCGGCAAAATGGTGCTTGTCTTCCTTCATCATTCTCGAAGAACATCGAGAAAAGGCTGCAAAACTTGAAAAGCAGAAGTTTTAAAGACAAACTACGCGCCCTCCCAAAGGGGACTGTTAAAAATCTCTGCCGTTGAATAATAACACGTCATTGGCATGCATACGGAAGTATCCATAAACAGACACGGTCGATACTGGCCGACACTAGCACGTTTTGTTTCACAGGAATTCATGCTTACGCACGCTCGGCCAAAATTCAGCCGGTGACACGTGTTGGGACCTATCTCCTTCCCGGCAACGGGATGCAAGATTGAATATGCATATCTACGAATAGACATGCATGCATGTTCATTGTATAATGTAGGCGTATGCTTCTCTCGGACCGTTTCCTGTAGATACCTCCTCGTTGGCTGATTCGCGACTGTAGTCTACGAGTGTGTGAGATTTTTTTTCCCGCCGCCGGACATTTTCTTGTGGCGCGAAGACAAACTCCCGAAATTCCTTTTTGATATCTTTCCTTTTCACAGAGCATCATCCTTGTTTTCCCGAGCTTCACCGTGTCCGTATACCAATCTCCAATGCATGTGTTTTAAGATCTAACAATAATAATAATAATAATAATAATAATAATAATAATAACAGTATTGGTTATTTAAAAATTAGAAAAAGGAATAAAGCAAACAAGGAGAGGAAGAAGAAGAGGAAGAAGAAGAGGAAGAAGAAGAAGAAAAGCAGGAGGAGAGACAGAAAGATGGCGTCGGTTCGGATTCTAAATGTGAGCGTTCTTCAGAATCCCGGTCGGTTTCTGGATTCGATTGTGCTTGAGATTGAGTTTGAAAGTGTTGCAGATCTGAAGAGCGATTTGGAGTTTTCGGTTGTTTACGTCGGGTCTCCAGAGAACAATCAGTTTGACCAGGTTCTGGAGGAGATTGAAGTCGGGCCGATTCCAAAGGGTGTGATGAAGTTCCAACTCGAGTGTCCACCCCCGGATGTAACCAAAATCCCCGCGAATGAACTTTTGGATGTGACTGCAGTTCTCGTAAGCTGCAAGTTCCAATCGAACGAGTTCGCCAGAATCGGATACTATGTCAACAACACATACGACGAAGCACATGCAGAATGGAACCTCACGCCACCTGACGTGCCGCAAGTCGAATTCATCATCCGGAACATCCTGTCCGACAAACCCAGACACACAGTCTTCAAAATCAACTGGTCGGAGGAAGAAGACAGCCATAGTACGGAAATCGCAGGTGGCTCTGCTTCCAACATCGTCTCCACAACAAGCAACTAAGAATCAAAGAAGAAGAAAGCAAAACCGGAGAAAACGCCAATTCAGTGCAATTTCCGGAGGTCTGGGTGTTCACCAGTCGACATGGATGTATCGTAGATGCTGCTTTGTTCAGTTCAGTTCAGTTCAGTGTAAAGAAAACATATAACCCTCCAACCCAGAGGTCTGGTGGACGGCTGTGAATATCATCAGATAGTATGGCTGACGGTGTGCAGCCGTCGACATTGCTGTTGAGTGAAAGCCGACCTTTTCCCTCCTGCAGATTGCTGCTACCGTTTGTTGTTGTTGTTGTTGTTGTTGTGCGTTTTTGGACGTTTCTTCTCGATGTCACACAGCATCAACTGGCATCCGTATTGCCGGTGGGAAAAATGCCGTCCCGCATCTGCTGCGGCGTCTGCAACACCGAGCGTCCGAGTGCATTCTCCAACTCGACCGCCCGTCTTGTCACACACAACACACACTTTCTCTCGAGTCACATCCGCTGACACACACGCACAGTCACAGTCACAGTCACACACATTAAGGAGCAACGACAGCCACAAAAAAACTCAAGTTGGTGGTTTCTCCTTGTTCAAAACGTGCAACAGCATGCGATTTTCCACAAGTCGTTTTTGATTCCATATTGCGTGTGGATCGAATGGATTTGCACTCAATAGCCGCGATGTCGATGCTGTGTTCTCCAAAGGTGGCTGCTGCGTCGAATGCACTTGTCGATTTCCTGCCACCGTCACCGAGTGTGCTGCACCACCACCACGATTCTTCCTGTTGTGCATTCTGCGTGGAGCCTGCACAAGACCATGCACTCTCCGTGAGTCCAGCTTTGCTTGAATCTCGCCTCGGCAGTGACCACAGCGATGTGTTCGAGCCTCTGTACGCAGATTCGAGCTCTAGTTCCAATGGCGCTGAGGACGGCGCTTCTCCACTGTCGGAGTCCACATTGCGATTCAATCCCGAGCCACTGCCACTGCCACTGCCACTGCGACCGCAGACACAGTCGCATGAAAAGAAATGCAGAAATGCAAGGGCGTGCACTCTTTGCAGAAAACTCAAGCAGACGTGCGATGGCAATGGCCGAGATCCTTGTTCGCGATGCACGAGTCGTCTCGAACCACACTTGTGCATCTATGCTCTTCGAAAGAAGCGGTGCGAGAAAGCAGCGGTTATTCCACGGCAGAATGTGATCGGCCAGCCGACTCCGGAGGACTTCCAGAACGTGTCGTGCAGCCCTCATGTCCAAGGCTATCGCGCAATTCTTCGACAAGAACTCGTCGCAAAAGCATTGTTTGTGCTTCGAACTCACAGGCAAAAGCGCACAGACGGTGATGAGATAGTCAGAATGATTTCTGCGATGGACGACGAAACTCTTCGTTGCGTTGCCGACGAGCTGACGCTGTTTCAAGAGGACGAGGACATGCGGTTCACGCTCACCAATTCTTTGGAGTCTGTCGTCGAACGGGATGCCGGTTTTCGTTCGGCTTATCTGCGATGCGTCGATTATATCGAGTCTTCCAGTCGAATTGCTCTGCTTCTTGATACGAAAGGGGGCATTGTGCACATGAGCCCAGCACTGCGGCGTGAATCTCCGTTTTCCGTGGAGGACCTGCGAAGCGGGGCTGCAGGGCTGCAGTTTTTCTTTGATCCTTCTGATGTCCCGAAACACGCTGTCAAGATGCACGTCATTCGATGCGCCCACGATCGGAACACCATGCGAAGCGTTGTCCAAGTTTCCTTTCGACAAACCGATGGAACCTTCCAACCGATGTTTGGTGCAATCACCTTTTTACGAACTTCGAAATCCAGATTCAATGCAGCGCTGGGCCTCGAAATGATTCCAATGCCAAAGGGCTTTGTTAATGTTGGAACCTCGCGCAAATGAAATGTATACACTCACATGTATATATTTAAAAATTACATGTAGGATAATTGCAAAGTGTCCTGATCTTTCTGCTTCCTCCCACCCCGCTGAGCGCGCCTGAGCCCCACTAAGTGCACGCTGCCACTCCCTGCGGTGGAAGCACATTCTGCAATATCCTTGGAATTTTGCACTTTTGCATTACGACAAGACACGATTTTTCTGCTCTTTTTTTTGTTTTGTTTTGAGAGGGTTGTCGAAATCGACTCCCGAATTGATGCTGGGCCACAACATTCGCCTCCCACGCGCCCATTCGCGCCAGATTTATTTGCCAATTCACTCACCTAAGTTACAGTTTTTTCCCCTCGTCAATTTCGTTTTTCTTCTTCTTCCTCGTTCTTGCCTTGTCTTCTTTTTCCCACTTTGTATCATAAGTTCTGGTCCGCGCTTCTCCATTTCAATCATTCATCCGTCTTCGTTACATTTTTCTTTTCTTTTCTGACACCTGTGTCTGAAGAAAATGTCGGATCTTCTTGATCAGTTGCTGAATGACTTTGATTATGTGGATACGCTGATTGTCCGTGATGTATATGAAGAATGCCAGAAGAACTACGTCACAGCTCGGAATATGCTGTCTGACCTGTTTCCTCGTCCGTCGTCATCGACTGTAAAGCGTCTCATTCCTGTTGATGAAGAGGAGAATGCGGATGAAGAAGCGTCTCCCGAGCCGAAACGACCGAGATCATTGGATCCTCGACGACCGTCGTCTCCTCTTTCTCAGTATGCAGCCTCGCGACCGCTTTCCTATTCCCAGAACGCACATGCGGTCAGTTCCCAGTCGTTTTCATCGCCCAGCAGCGCACATTCAGTCCATGGAAGTCGCCCGAGCATCCATGAATCGCTGCAGTTGCTGACGGAAATGTTTCCTGATGCTCCGCACGACCGATTGGAGACGTCGTTGAGACGCGCTGGATTTGATTTGCAAAAGGCGGTTGATCTTTACTTTTCGACAGATTGGAGTTTTGGAAATTCGTCTGCGAGCAAGAATAAGGCTGGTCAAGGCCAAGCCAAGCCGTCTAGCTCCTGGACGCCACGACCGTCGTCATCATCATCGTCAGCAGCATCAGGAACAGGAACAGGAACAGGAACAGGAACAGGAACAACAACAACAACAACAACAACAACAACGGCGGCGACGACGGCAGCGGTTCCTGGTTCATCATCGTCGTCGTCTTCATGGTCATCGTCCTTTTCTGCACAGAGGTCTTCTAGTACTGGGGCTGGTGTTGCCCGGACGGGTCTTAGCACTGCACCAAGTTTGGCTGCCCAAACGCCAAGAGGGGTTCCGGAGAATGTCCTTTATTCGAACGAGGCGCTGAGCATTGGTGTTCCATCATCAGCTGGTGCTTCCTCGCTTGTGACTGCGCGGCCTGCTCCGGCCATTCGCCCAGCAATATCAAACGGATCCTCTACAATTTTCAGACGTAGTGGCGATACGGATGACATGCTTGAGATGTTTTTGAGGTATTCTGCTTTACGCTATGGAAATTCCGACTCCGACTATGATTCTGAAGACGACTATGACTCGGATGTGGGCATTTTTCCTTCTAGCCGAAGAAGAAGGACATCCAGGCCATCGAGGCCGGCCTGTTCTGCTCGATTTGTGGAGCAAAATGAGCCTGAAGTACCTGTCGTTTTTGATCCTCCGACCGAGATCGAGGTGTCTGTCTCGGGATCGTTATTATGGGACAAGCTGACGACCCCGTATAGTGGAACCTGTTCTGCATTGTACGTGAAAGGACTGATTGTTGAACACAAGAACCTGAGGATGTACCAGAAGTTTCCTGCTGCGGATCCCTCTGATGCCATTCTCGACAGCGAGAGATTCGTCAGTATTTTCAATGCTAAGTTGGATTTGAGTGCGCAGCTTCAGTTTGATACTTCCGTTCTCAACCAGTGTTTCATTGAACCGGTGCATCCGTACCGTGAGTCAGTGTACGTACATGCTGTCGACCCTTCGTCCAGAGCATCCGTTTCCCAAGGAGGCGTTTCTCGGGAAATCGCAGCCGCAGTGCATTCTCTGGAGGTGCATCCTCCCGTTCTTTCGCTTTCTTCAGACGGAAAACATACCGTCTATCGTGTTGCATGTACAACAAGGCATCCTGCAGTTCCTGCCAGAGCCATGGAATTGCTTCGTCGATTTGTTGAATCCAAGAAGAAACCGTCAAAGCCAATTCCAGAGTACGTTGATTATGCAGCAACAATTTGTTCCAATGGACTGAAGAGCCAAGATTGGCAGAAATGGATATTTGTTCCGAGTTCGTATGCGTTGATGCGAAAACTCGAGGGCGTCACAATACCAAAGTCTCTTTTGACCTTTTTTTTCCGCCATCCCGGGCAGCTCTTGACTGATCTGCCGCTTTCGAGCTTGCTTTATTCCATTCCTGCACTGCGCTTGTATTACCACTATGGCGAGATCACGGTATTCTTTGATCGCAGGGAGTATCGAAGCCTTCTTCCACGCCAGGAACACTATGCCCTTCATTCGAAGAGTTCCATCAATCCTGCGGACCGCTGGGCGCTACCGCCTTCGCAGGATGACGCATATTTTGCAGCGTTGCGAAAATCCGTCAAGAACACTTTGGAGGAAGACAATCCATTTTTGGATCTGAACGATCCAGATGCACTGTCTCTTAGGAACGTTATCGAAACTCCACTCAAGAACACCGCGGTCGTTCCCTTGGTCAGGAATAATAACAAGAATGCAATGTCGGCAGCAAGGTCACTACTGTCCAAGGAGAAGCTATTGAAGAGGCCTAAATATTCTCGACGGGTTCTCACTGCAGACGACGACGCCGACGATGATGATGAAGAAGACAATGAAACGGCTGACGGCATGGAAGTCTCCCGAAGCCCAGACGATTCTGAAAGGAAGCCATCACTTCAGTACACGAGGCCGAGGCGAGCGTGCACTCTCTCTAGAACGTTTGTTTCCACCTCCGACGTGGATGGCGATGGTGATTTCGATGAGGATGGTCCTGTTGATGATGACGCAGAAGCGGACGAAGTCCCCTGGTCTTTAGAATCGAAGAAAATATCTGCATCTGGACCGTCCTCGACTGAATCTTCTCCGGGAAACTGCGTTCATATCCCTGATCCGTCTGTTGCTGACTCTCAAACAGGTTTCGAACACAATGTTAGCGACGCGGATCGTGCCTTGTTGCTAGATGTGGCCAAGCGGATGGTGAAAGGCATGCAGTCCATGAAAGGAAAAATGCTGCCACATCAGCGCCGAGGTCTCCACTTCATGTTGAAGTTGGAGAAGATGGGTGGCAGCCCCTTTGAGCCCATTGCGATGAGCTGGGATAACGGACTCACCGGCTTTGATCTGTACAACACATCCACAGTGTACAAACTGGAAAATCCGCTCGAAACAGCGAACATATCTCAGTCGCATGTGATGTCATCCCGCGTTCCCGGCGGTGTTGTTGCTTCTGGTGTTGGCATGGGGAAAACACTGCAATGCCTGTCATTGATGCTTTGCGGTGATCAAGCTAGCCATCTTCCTATGGGTAGTGGGCCGTCTCTTTCGTCTGCCCGGAAGACTGACATCGGTAGAATGCTCTCTGTTGCCGAGAGCGTCACCCAGGATCGACTCGAAAGAAAACGAGACCATCCAAAATACGTCAATGTTCCTTCGGAGGCGAACTTGATCTTCGTCCCCCCGCATTTGTGTTCGCAGTGGCACGACGAGATTTTGAAGTTTATTCCCCAGTGGGAAAAGGACATTTGCTGCATCCGCTCTGTAGTCGACGCACGCAAGCTCGGGGTAGCGGGCATTGCGAAAAAAAAGGTTGTCATCGTGTCTTACTCGTTTGTGAATCTGGGATACCAAAATCTTCTCGGCTTCACCTTTACCGATGCTTCTGGAATTGATCCCATGAACTTCCCAGATTTGCCGCTGTGGACGGATCCTCCCTCCAATGTCCAGAACTACCGAACCGATTCCATTTACTTGGCGCCCGGTGATCCGGATCGCGACCGTTCGCGACGGATCTACAAGTCCTCCAAGTCGATGGATGAATCCGTGGCCAACATGTTGTCGGAAGACAAACATATGTATAACGATGTGAATTTGCATCGCATTGCATTCAAGCGTATTTTCTTTGATGAATACCACGAGATGGAGGCCTCCAAGAAGTATGGTGCTTTATCCAAGGTTCTGTTTCGTCTTTTTGATCGGCGGTTTACATGGCTGTTGTCGGGAACGCCTCTCCTTGCAGTCTCGACACTAACACATCTGAAGAGGACGATTCATAACGTCCCAGATGGAGCTTGCCATGGACCTCGATTCCGTGTTTCGGAATTGGGTCGTTTACCAGAAAGTGCTCTGACAGTGGATGCAGCAACCCAGGCGGACTGGAAGAGCTCAGTCAAGCGCGTTTTTGACAAGTTTTTCCCAAGTTTTCGTTCGAACTATGCCATGTGGGCGGCCAACAATGAGCTTGCAGGAGAAGGGCTGCTGAATGTTTCTTCAGAAGCGATTCCCTACCAGTCAGTTCGAGAATCTAGAAATTCTACTCATACGGGCTTGCACATGGGCTGTAGCACAGGTGCAAGCGAACGAGAGGGTTGTCTGGAGCTATCGCTCATGCTTGGCCCATATCTGTGGACACCGGAATGGAGATATCGTCTCGAGCATGCATTTTACGCGCATCACTTCGTCCTCAATATGCTGTTCCACGGGACCCGAAGGGACTCGCCGAATCTTCAACTTCCCGAGATGGCGTACGACGTGATGGATGTGGAGCTGACGGTTTCGGAGCGGACGTTGTACTTGTCTCGTCGACTCGATGCATCGCCAGAACAACTGTTACGGCTTTGCTCGCACTTTGATCTTGACAAGGAGCTGTTTGGAAGCATGGAGCACTCCGAGCTGCTGAATACGGAATCAACCGAGCTGAAGAGCATTCATCAGGTCGCGCAGGAGTTGCAAAACGCCCGCCGGCGGAAAATGGAGAAGCTGCTTTCGCAATGCGAGGAAGTGAAGAAAGAAGCGTTCCGTGACAAGTGGAAGGACGACCGTCTTGCCCGGTCTCTTGAGCCTCATCAAAAGGAGTATGACCGAGTCAAAGCGGCGTTTGAGTTCTTCGACAACATGACAAAGTCTCTGAATTCGGAGTCGAAGAGCTGTCCCATTTGCATGGATGATTTGGTTTCCGAGGGTGCCATTACAAACTGCGGCCATTTGTTTTGCGCGGAGTGCATTCGACTGCATCTTCAAAAGAACCGCGATTGTCCTATGTGTCGCCAGGAACTTTCATCCGCGAATTCTTGGAACCTTATCCGATTTGTCGAGCCTGCCGCTGCCCCAGAAAACGAAAACAGTAACGAGAAGGTGGAGGACGCAGACATTGATGAAATTGACGTTGGCGCCTTTGGGTCGAAAGTCAGGACCTTGGTCGAGTTTATCTCAAATCACCCGTCCTCGCGCACCATTGTCTTTGTGCAGTGGACACGACTTATGTTGACGGTTGCTGAAGCGCTCTCTCGCTTGGGCATCAACTGCGGCATGGTTCGTGGAAACGTGTTTGTACGGGAAAAGGCACTTCGCGGATTCAAGGGTAAGGCTCCGCTTGGCCAGCGTCGCAAGCAGGTTGAAATCAACAATCGGTTTTCAGTGCTTTTGCTTTCCATGGAAGACGCTGCTTCAGGTACCAATCTGACGGAAGCCGAGCATGTCATCCTGCTACATCCAATGGATTACTGGCTGAACGCTCGTGAGCGGGCAATTGCTTTTGAAAAGCAAGCAATTGGCCGTGCATACCGTCTTGGGCAAGACCACAATCTTACTGTCCACCGGTTCCTCGCTAACGGAACCATTGAGAAGGATCTGCAGATGCAACTCGTCAATCCCGCCGAGTATTTCCAGAACTATACTCCTTCTTCTTCTTCTTCTTCTTCTTCTTCTTCTTCTTCTTCTTCTTCCTCCTCCTCCTCCTCCTCCTCCTCCTGTTCCTCCTCCTCCTCCCGCTCCTCTGTTTTTCAGAGTTCAGCAGCGACGCCATCGCCGGGAAATATGACTTCAGTGCAGCAGGATACGGAGCGTGCGCATTCGGAAGCCTGGGCAGCAGTTACCAGTCAGTTTCTCAGCAACTTGAACGACAACGGTGGTGGTCGCAACAGCGGCAAACGCCGAGTCAAGTCCATGCATTCCATGCCCTTCCACGAAATATGATTCGTTTCTTTGCCGTCATTGTCATGAGTATTGTGTTCAATGTGTGGGTAAACATACTTTCATTCACAAAAAGGACTGAGTTGGCAGCCGTCGACCCCGCTGTTGAATGAGGGCCAATCAAAGTAATTAAAGTTCTGTTATGTACCGGCGGTGCGACGCAGCCCGCGTGTTTGCCTCCGCCGTCACGGCACAGGTGTGCAGGCCGCAGTCCAATGCAGCCCTGCCGAATGTCCAGTGCCGCGTGCGAGAAAAGCAGGCCACGGAATCACAGCTTCTCAAGCCGCCGCTTCCGGGGAACGATGCTGAGCACTCGTCCGCACTCCGCAGTCAGGACAGCACTTGCCTTCCAGTCTTGCAAGTTGATGGACGGTCTACCTTTCCGTTCTTCGTAAAATGTTTGCAGTTCCCGGCGACTCTTTCTGCATTTCTTCTTTTAATCATGGTGCTTCACGTGAATCCTCATGGTAGTACTGTCCTTGCCATAAGCTTCATCTCCATCCACAACCTGGTCATCCGTTTCGAAGTTGTAGACTCATCGGCTGGAAAAAAAACATCGCCCTTCCATTTCGGTAGAGCACGGCACGAACAACAATGATTACTGATGCATTTGTGTCAGAGATACTGTGTCGATGGCAATATGGTGGGTTTAACGTCATGTTACAGGATTTTACGTCAAAGCCGTGTTTTACTTGTGCACGCACTTAGGTCCAACCTCCGTAAAATAAATGAAATAAATAACATAGCAAAACACTGTTCGGCCCCACAGGGGCAAGATAAAACAATGATGTTGTTTGATGTTCATACACAAAACGGCCAGCTGTCATTTTCGTGAAGACCTGTGATTTTCTTCCGGTTTCGCACACACACACACACACACACACACACACACACACATACACACACATACATACACAGAGTTCACTGTTGTTATTGTGACATTAATAAGAACAAGGACAAGGACAAGGACAAGGAAAAGGAAAAGGAAAAGGAAAAGGAAAAGGAGATGATGCGGTCATCTACTACTTCGTCAACCGCGGTCAAAAGAACGCCTCCGAGACTTCCGTTGTCGAGCACCGTCTCATCTGCCTCCAACACCACGAACACGACTCCTGCTGCATCTCCACCTGTTTCTGCTCGTGGAAAGCCAATGGCTACCGCGACAACCACAGCATCCGGTTCGGGTGCAGGTTCAGGAGCGGGGGGACATCATCATCATCCTCATCATCAGCATCGAAGAGTAGATACATTGTATATGGAAAAATCGCCAGGCACAGCATCATCGAGTACGGCAGCATCGTCGGGTGCTGCAGCAGTTTCAGAATCTGGGATTTTGCTGGCTGCAGTGGAGGCTCTTTCGGATGGAGTACGGTGCATGTGTCGCACGAAGAATCAGATTTGGGCTGGGGGCAGAAAGGGACAGATTACGATCCACAATACGGAGACAACGTCGCTGATTGTCAAGAAGCAGGTGTCGACGTTGGACGCTGTTCTTGCGTTGCTTGCACTCCCCGATGCGTTTGAGCAGGTGTGGGCCGGGTATTCTTCGGGATCCATTGGAGTGTGGTCGACGGCAAACTACGACCCCGTCGCATTGATCAATGCTGCACATCAAGGGGGCGTGCTGACGCTGTGCTTTGTCAAGAATGCTGTCTGGACTGGCGGCGCGGATTTCACCATCCGATGTTTTGATCCTGTTTCTCGTGCGCCTGTCATGCACTTGCAACATCACAAGAATTGGGTACGTTGCATTTGCTTTGCAGAAGAAGAAGGAATGGTGTGGACAGGATCGGATGATCGGTCGATTGCAGTATGGGGAGCAGACACATATGATCTCATTGCCGAGCTCAAGGGGCATTCTGATGGGGTGTCTGTGCTGTGCTACGGAGGAAAGGGGAGTTCGCATGTTTGGTCCGGAAGCGGAGACAAGTCCATTCGCGTCTGGAACACCAAAACGTTCAAGACGGTCAGAGAACACAGAACACACTCGCAGCGCATCCAGGCAATCGTGCTTGCAGGATCCGAAATCTGGTCTGCCGGTGCGGATCGGAATGTTTCCATCTTTGCTCAGCAAGATACTCACATGAAAAAAATGTTGACGAAGGAGCACGATGGATGGGTTGGAGGGCTGGCGTATGTCAATGAGCGGGTTTGGTCAGGAGGTGCAGATTCCGTAATGAGAATATGGTCTGCGGATGGCACCCGACAGACAATTGTTCCGTCTTCACAGCCCCCGCCAATTGAATTCACTCCGGTAAAGTCTCCAACGCACCGCGACGCTGCTGCAGCTCGTCAACAGGTGCTCTCGAGTGTGCAGACGCAAACGTCGTCGCTCTCGTCTCCGGTCTCTTCTGATTCAAAAGCGAAGGCGACGGCAGAGTGGATAGAGGAACGGACAGCCTTTGAAAAGCAAATCGAGGCGTTGAAAAAAGAGACTGCAAAGACCAAAGAAGAGAACGAGCGGTTGCGAAATCGGGAATTTGAGGATTTGGAGTCTGTGTCCAACTACCAGTCCTCGATTGAGAACCTCGAGTCCGAAGTTGGGCAGCTTCGAAAGGAGCTGAAGCAGGTGAAGCAATCCAAATCGAGCATTTTGATGCAGTTTTCTGCACTCCGTGAGCGAATCTTGAAAGTTGCTTCCGAAAGTGGCATGGACATTGTTGGAAGCGAAGATGATACAGAAAAGATTGTTCGTGATCTGGGCGGTAACTTTGCATGCATGCGCTCAGTCTTCCGGATTTTGACAGAGAGTGCCCTGATTTTCTCCCCGGGGAAGGACTACCCTACGTCCATCACCGAAGCTGAATTTCATGAAATCGTCTGTTCCCTTACTCGCAAGGCCGTATCTCGAATTGCGCACTATCAGAAGCTTGTGAGACCGTTTGTTCCTGTTCGCGATTATGAAACGACGTCCCAGACGTCATTCGTCGGGCTCGAGGGCAGCGTCGCCCACATGTCTTCTGATTCTGGAACGTATGAGGAGGAATTCGGACCGGATCGCATTTCGGTTGATTCTGCTGCGAACTCTCATGTTGAAAATGCTGAGCGACTGGCGGATGCGTATCATGAACTGTCGAAACATCGAGAAACGCTCCGAGAAATGTGTTCCCTGCTCGATGAATCAAGGATGAAGTTTGGGCTTGTGAATGCTGAGTCGGGAAACGATTCCGAGTTTCTTGCTGATGTTGAAGAACGGTGTGAGGATGCCATTGAATTGCGATCTCGCATTCTGGGTGCGTACCGACACTTGGACTCATCTTTGTCAGCCAAGATGTCTCACATGTCCCCACGTCGTTCGTCGAACTCCGCTGCATCCTTTGCATCAGCGCATCTTTCTCCTCGTCCATCGACCACGACTGGGCACGGTATTTCCTCCGAGCATCCTGATGACACATCAGACTTGTTATCCAGCGTAGAGAAGCTGGTTGATGAGGCGCTTGCGGAAGAACTGGAGTCATCCGACGAGGGCTTTGACGTTGCGCGGAAGGTGTCCTACGTCATTTCTCGTTTGCAAGCCCGCGATGCCATGCTACAGGAAGTGAATGAATCCCTGTCTGCGTGGTTGCTTTTCGCTGCTCCCCACGTTTCCGACAAGGATGGCCAGATGCAGGCAGACGCCTTCGACACCGACAGTGACCGGACTTTGGTAACTCAAATTCGAGAGAAATCTACGTCGCTCGAAGGCTCACTTCGCTTGTGGGATGATGAGACGCAGCGCTTGTGCCAGGAGTCGATGATGCTTGCCAATGTTTGTGGTCTCACGGTTTCAGATGTTGAGTGCGTGCAGAACAATGTTGCAGGAACCATTGCTGTCATTTCCGGTCTCATGGGGCTTGTCCGGCAACGTCTTGCTGGCATGCAAGCATCTCCAGATGTTTCGGGTCAACTTAACGACATGCAGGGCACGCTTAGCACAATTCTTGCGCGACTGGGAGCTTCTGCGGGCGGTCCAGCTTCGGTATCACTGGATAGCGGGAAGTGTGGCGTGTCTGTGAGTCTGGAGACAGCGTCGGTGGTCGTGCAGACGGTTGAGCGTGCGCCGCACACGACAGAAAACGGAACGGACCCAGTCATCGCGGTCAAGAGGGACCTGGCGTCCCAAGCAACAGCGAATTTGCACGATATGGGTGCAGATGCTGAGTCTGTGCGCGTTGCGGATGTCTCCATTCAACATGGTGCCGGGGCGCAAGTTCACGAGGAGATGGTGCTTGTCCCAGCATGTCAGGCCGCTGTCTTGTCGTTGACGGATTCTCGCGAATTCCGAGAATCGGGTGTGCAGTGTGACGCGGTCCTTACGGCAGCAGCAGCGACTTCGGAAGCAGGTTGCCAGCACGACACCGTACTGTTGGCTGTCGGCGTCACACAAACGCTGTCTCATGTCCTCGAGTCTCATTCGCAAACAGAAGACATCTTCCATGATGAACACTCGGTGCAAACCGAGTCTCTGCCTTGTGCAGTTAAGTTATCTGAGATGGCATGCCAGCATGACGCTTCTCTTTTTCTCTGCTCTGCAGAAGCTCAGACTGCAAACACAGCCATAGCTGAATCTCTTAATCAGACCGAATTTGTGCCACAGCAAGAGATTGCGGTTCAAACGGACCTCGATTCAGAGAGTGCAGACGTGCATGTCTCGGATTCTCTGGAAGTCCCCGTTCCAACTCCGATTCCGGTTCCGGACATGTCTGTTGAACAGTCCGCAGACCAGAATGTTGCAGACGTGTCGGATGAATACCTACAAGAGACCTCGCATTTGTCCGATCCTGTTGGATCACCCACATTTGTCCCTCACGCGGCCAAACCGGTTGTCGACATAGATGCTCACGGATGTCTTCCTTCGTCGTCGTTCCAGACCATTGTCGAATGCTTGTGTGCTGTCCGACATCACCTGGCTCTTTTGGATGCGGATGCAAAAGACAGCGATCGATACGTCGATCTCATTGAATCCGTCATTCCAGAGTGCGAGAGCCTGCTTGGAGGTGGCCTGAGTTTTGACGAACTGGAGTCGGCGCTGAGGAATGCCTCCTCGGCGTCCGCATATTCTGAAGCTGTTGTTCCTGGCCACACTCGCGCACTTTGCTGGAAAGCGTATACGATGAGCTATATTATATTCTGCCGATCGAGTTCTGCCAATCCGACAAACCTATCTGTGACGCTGCCTCCGATCGGATCGCTGCCACTGGATTCGGATTCTCTCGAGTCGTTGTCGGAAGCGGAGACCGTGGAGTTTGGTGCGTTGCAGCAAGAGAGCCACGAGGCGACATATGGTTTGGAGTGGTTTGAGTTGCTGGGAAAGGAGATTCAGCATGCAAGAAGTGCCGTACTGCGCAGAAGCCCACCGTCGCTGGAAGATATCGACTTGCTGATTCAACGAATCGATGATGTGCGTGATGCAGAACCGCACTGCGTGTGTATATGGTCCTCGTATGCAGTGGCGGATGTTTCCATTGCTCAGATTACGGGGCTTTTGAAGTCGCTTCGAGCGTTCTGCGCAGCGAGCGAGCGTGTCCCAAGTCCGCATCAAACCGATCTGGAGTCCGTCATTCACCAGGTTCTTCATCGTGTGTTTGAAGAGTGTGGCCGTTCTATTCGTTCGGCTTCCTTGTGGTTTGCACCTCTTGACGACTCTACGCGACAGTCTCTGATGAATGAACCGGACGATTCATTCCCTGCGTTTGTTGGCGTATACACCCCCGTTCTGGAGGTCCTATGCGAGTCCATTGAATCCCTATCTGCTGTCCTCGAAGTTCTGCCGACAGACAAGTTGCTTGAGCAAGCTGCCGCAAAATCCAGCTCTCTTGCTGAGCGCTGCGCCTTCGATTTCAACAACGTCGTCCAAGTCGTCTTTGAAGCCATCCATTCAAAACACCTGTCGTAATCAATCCTGTAAAAAAGAAAGAATCCCTGATGTTGTTGCATCAATGGCCTGTTCAAGTCCGTCTTTGGTCTGTCTGCTTTTCCCCTTCCTTATCTTGTTTTCCCTTTTGATGGCGCACGTCGTCGCGTTTGTCTGTGTTTGTTGCATTCTTTTTTCAATTCTTTCGTTTTCTGGGTTTCATTTTTTGGGGTTTTCCAAGTGTGGACTCTTTCTCTCTCTCTTTCTCTCTCTCTTTCTCTCTCTCTCTCTCTCTTGTGTGTGTGTGTGTGTGTGTGTGTGTCGCTCTCTGAATCTTGGAGTGCCATGGCAACGCCGTCGAAAACGCCGAAGAAAGCCGCCACGAACAGTGGGACTACAAGCGGTGGAAATACGCAGCGAACGATCCGAGATGTGGCGCCGGCATTTGGTCTGGGAACACTTGGGTTGTCTTCAAAAGGACTTACCTCGTTGTACGGGCTTGGCTGCAACACAGATCTGAAAGTTTTGTATTTGCAAGGAAACAACTTGCGGACCTTTGAGCACTTGGTGTCACAGCCGCAGCTTCGCGAGCTGAACGTGTCAGACAACAAACTGTCGTCGTTCAAAGGAATTGCGTTTCAGCCAAAGCTCGAGGTCCTGACGATTCGGGGGAATCCAATATCATCGCATCCATTTTATCGAATCATGGCGATTCTGGCGATTGGGCCTTCGTTGCGCAAGATTGACGATACTACGATTTTGCACTCCGAAAGGGACCTTGCAAGATCGATGGGACCACGAGCTGCTGCGGCGGTTCGCTTAGGGTGGCTGATGGACTCGAAGCCGCGATTGCCGCAAGATTATGAGCTGCTACTGGATCAGTTTGAAAAAGGCGATGTCTGCCCTGAGAGCCGCGGCAAAACGGACTCTCCGCAAAGGGACAGAGAGGAAGAGGAAGCACTGTATATTCAGGAACAGGTGTTTTTGAAAGAGGCGGAAGTCACGCGAATTCTGGCTGCTTCCAATGGGTCTGCAACCCCCAACGGGAGGCCATCGAGCCACGGTGAGAATGGAACCGCGGATGCAAATGGGCATCGAAGCGAGCATGTGGATGTGGAGGAAGAGAGAAGGGCCAAAGAACGGTTGTTGGTCCGCGGACTGCAGAAAGAGGTTGCAACACTCAGACAGAAGCATCTTTCGTCCAAGAATCTGTTTGCGAATTCCACACCACCACGAGTCATCGCTCCTGCTCAGCAGAAATCTCCTAGTGCGGCAGCCAATGGCGGTTCCGTTGACACTGCTGCTCCCGTCGCTGTAGCAAGCAATTCACCATGTTCCTGTTCATGTCCATCATGTTCGTCATCATCATCTACCACTACTTCCGCGACAAGAGAACATCCGTTCGTGAGTATTCTGCCGAATGTTGCAGAGGTCTTGTTTAGTGCCGGCATCAAAGTCACCAAAGAATCGGTGTCCTGGACGTCGTGCGTTGTCTTTCTGCATTTTCTCGTCGAGGCATTCTACGTGGAGGACGAGTCGGTCCTTCGGCTTGTGACAAAGTCAGGAAAAGCGCTGGATGTTGCAGTTCCCCAAAGCGAAGTGGCAGATGTGGAGGCCGTGATCATGGGGTTCCAGAAACTGCGCAAGACTCTCACTGGCCTTTCCATTCCTGACCAGGAATTCGTCGAAATCACCAAGCAGGAAGCGCCCGCAGATGCACCGCCCATCACATCGGAAGCGACGCCCGACTCGCAGCAACCGACTACTCCGGAGCAACCACCAGCGACGTCTGAGCAGGATCCGGATTTATCGGACCAGCCAGTTGCCGCTGCCCAGGAACAGCCAACATCGAGTCCACCGACAGAAGCTCCTTCAACCAGTGCTGCGCCAAGTTCGGAGACCCAACCGACGTCCGATGCCCCCGCTGCTGCAGATCCTTCAAATCCCAACACTGGTGCCGACAGTCCGACTCCCATTTCGCAGAGCACTGACCTCCAGCCGAATGCGCCCTCTGACGCGGTAGCATCCCACGATCAGCAACAATGCCAACCGATGCCTGTCCCCAAAAAGGCAGACTCGCCTCCCGAGGACTCTGCACCGAGTAATGTGGATGCTTCGAGTTCGGAATCTCAGGAAACCACGTCAGATGCTGTTTCGACTGCTGCTGCGACCGCTCCTTCGTCATGAATAGAAACTCACAAACCATGTACTTGACCAACACTGTATACTTTTTCGCTGTTGTATTTCTAGTTAACAAGGAAACTCAGAAAGAAAGGAGTTTTTTTCTTTCTCTTTTTGAAGAAATTGTGTGCTCAAAAGTGATTTATGAATCCATCACAGAATCTACGAATTGCTCAATCGACAACGATTCAAATAGTCGTTTCACGGTCAGGCGGTCAGCAATGGTTGAAAATCCTTTGCGACGAAGCGCTTCTTGCAACATTGCAACGCACATCAAAGCAGACATGGAGTCACCACCAAGAACGAAAAACGACTTTGCCTCGTCCACGACCGACATTTTAAGAAATGACGCGAATCCGTGCCGAATGACCTCCCGGGCATCTTGGTTGGACAAGGTGGGAACACAACTGTCGACAGGAGCAACTTTAGAAGTCTTGCCATATATCCACGAATCAACTTTTCCAAGCAGGTCTCCTTTCGAGACAATCAGTGGAACCGGAATGCCTCGTGTTGATCTGGCAAGAAGAAGATCTTTCACGAGCTCCATACAGTACTCGACGGGCAGTCCAAAAGAACCGCCAATATCCTTCATTTGCATCTTCTTGTTGTGTCTATTAAGGCCTAGCAGCGAGGCTGAACGAGACAACGGCACCCCTTTCCGAAGTAGCACATGTCTCAAAGCGTGAACGTCCCAATCGTCCCATGCAACGGAGACAACAGAATGCTGTGCGGTGAGTTTGCAAAATAAGGCATCCATTCTCAGATTTGCGCTTCCATAAAACATCATTCCGGGGCCTCCGAGGTACGCAGCAAGAGAAGAAAATCCAATGCAGCGACGAATTTTGGATCCGGAGTCGAACAGCGCTTGGAGGGCATCCGACTTTGGCTCGCACTCTTGTGCCATTCGATCACCCTCCGCCATCCAGCACAAGTCTGCCAATCCAGCGCAGAAGATGACCACAGGATCCGACAAAGATGCCAAGACAAAGTTCCACTGCGCTGCAGACAGACCATCGAATTCGGTCAAGACAGAGACACGGGACGCCAGCCTGACTCGATGATCAGCCATCGCGGATGACAACTGCTCGATCTCCTCAATGCATCGAGTACAGTCGACATCGGAAGCCTTGCAACGAGTCGTGAGAACGATCCTCGTGTCCGCAAACTGAGAATCAGATGCGAGCGTAGCAGACAGAATCCTGCCAAGCGTACCAAGACCACCGAAGATGACAATGTTCGCCGGAGATTCGGCACGCTCCAGGTTGGCAAGTTTGAGGGCGCGAAATTGGCGGTGCAGAACGGAGAAGGTCTGCTCGTCGTCCATCTTTCCTAGCCGGATCGTGTCACCCCATTGCAGCAAATCTTGATCGATGGAGTCCAGAACACAACGGCCCATCTGGATCACGTCAACATTCGAAAATGGGGCAAACACAGAAACGCAGCGCACACGAGGGAAGTATTCCTGGGAAAGCACTGCCGCAACAAAAAGGGACTCACTAGAGCGAAAGAAGACAATAATTCTCACGTCCCCGGAATGAGAGGAAATGATCTGCAAAATGCTTTCTCTGCACCGCTCAAAAGTATGGCAGATGCCTACACTCAACAGAAAACAATCGTCGCAGAGACGCAGAGTGGAGGGATGAGAATCGAGGCAATACTCGCGCTGCGGAATCGAAATATCCGTGAGGGCGTGCTGGATGCAATATTTTCCAACATGATCATGGGCAACAGGTGGCTCATCCCTCCGCGGCGATTCTCTCCATATCCGCTTCCTCTCGAAAGGCAAATCAAGCGCAGGCAGATCATCGCAGATGGCGACGGGTCTCTCCGCTGAGCAAAAAGCAGCTTTTCTTCCTGCGGACAGTTGCGTCCACATCCAAGAACACGTTGCAGAGCCCGACATTGGGGATTTGGCGAACAGCGCCAATCCACTCCAGTTCCGTTTCTCCTTCAGAATCATGGAGGACAGCGAAGGTTTCCATGCTAACTCGACCAAGGTGAGGTTGTCGTATTCTTTTGAAACACGATCGACTGCAGAATCAAACCTGACCGAGGAAACTAAATGATCGGTGCACCACTGTCGGAAACCGGACTGGTCCTCAATTCTTGCACCGCAGCATACATCGACGCTACGAAGCGCGTCAATGTTCAAATCAAGACTCAATTCGTTGAGATTTCTATCAAACGAGGCGGCAACGAGCGCAAGATGGGACCCATGAAATACTCGGTCAGTTGGTATGAGGGCGTAGTTTCCGAATTCCTGCTGGATGACAGCCGGAGAAAGTCCAGGACTGCAGCCGACAACAACTGCATTGCCCGGATTGACGGATACAATGTTTGTACGAACACCCAAAAGGCCAGATAGGATCTTGCGAATGTGGTCCACGGGATGCTTGACGACAAACATTTGGTCCCCATCCGGCGAATATGTTTCCAATGCCGCCGCTCGCAGTTCCAGCACTTGGAAAAATGACCTGTCATCAATCGCTCCAGCAAGCCACACTGCAATGAGCTCACCGAGAGAGTGACCAATGAAACGGAACGCGGCAGATGCGTAGACGGCACGAAGTATCGAAAACAATCCGTACTGTAATAATGCAGAGTAGACGTGGACTTCCGTCTGCGAGTATCGATGTTCGGCGGCGACGGCGGAAGAAAAGACGCGGTCAACGGGGACAGACGTGTACGGCTGGAGGTTGGTAACCGCGACTCGGAATTCAGGGCAGTGCAGGAAGAGTTCGCGGTACAAAACTGGCGAAAACGAAGTTTGGCCTGGGCACACAATCAGCATCGTCGTCGTCGGCAACGAAGGACCTGAAAACAGAGTCAGAAATCCTGTGGATGAATCGTCCATTGCATCGACCACGGCCTTCAGATCCTGTTTTGAGGACGCCACCACTGTAAAGCAACGCAATCCGGGCCTTGGAAAATGACGAGTGAAGAAGGAGGCTGCTGACGACCAACCGATGGACACATCGCTTCTCATAAGAGAGTTGCTGGTGGACCGTAGCCACTTTTTGAAGGACTCCTCGGATGCCATTGCGACTGTCAGCGCACTGAATCTAGAGGGTTCGTGTGGATCGGGAACAGGGACGTCGCAAAACGACTGCCGCTCCAAAATGCAATGGCAATTCGTACCACCCACACCCATCGCCGACACCCCTGCACGTCGCACATCTGCAGACGGCCACGGCACGGTGGCCGTGCCATTGATAGAAAAGCGCGATTTCAGCGGATCCATGGCAATCAGCGGATTCCACTCGGAAAACGTGGGAGTCGGAGGAATTTGGCCGTGATACATTGACAGCGCAGTCTTGACCACGCCAACCAGTCCCGCGGCAATGTTGCAGTGTCCGACATTTGCTTTTGCACAACCAATCCAAACCGGGTTGCGCTGAGTTAGGCGTGCGCCAATAGCATTTCGCAACGCCGAGAACTCAATGGGATCGCCGACAATGGTGCCGGTCGCGTGGGCCTCCACGAACTGCAACGGATTTTCACTGGGCCCAGCAAGCAGCGATTCATACATGCTACTCAGAAGGCGAGTCTGTGCCTCAGAAGACGGCGCTCCAAAGGATGACTTTTCCGATGATCCATCTTGATTCGAACGCACGTCCCTTACCGTCGCGTACACTTTGTGTTCACCGGAACACAGTTCCTCTTTTGACAGACGCGCGAGCACAATTGTGGCAGCAGCATCCGAGAAAACCGTGCCGGAAGCTCGAGAATCAAACGGACGACAGTGTCCATCCGAAGAAAGGACAAAATCCGATGGTGCACGATACCCATTGTAAATTCCATCAAAAAAGGCCATGGATGCGCTGCACACAATCGCGTACTTGTTCTTTTTCAAAGACAAATGATTAAAGGCAGCCTCCAGGCATGAGAGAGACGACGAGCAGCTGCTTTGGACAGCTACCGCAGTACCGCGAAGCCCGTATGCGTATGCCAGACGCATCGGCAGATAGTCCTTATCATTCCCAATTTCAGCACTCAGTTCCAATGAAGGGTTCTCGGAAGCCTCCCCACGAAAAAGTGGGACAGACGTGTTCAATCCGTACGTAGGCAAATAGCATGAACCGAAGACTGCGGTATCATCAAACGCGGAATTCACGGCGAGCGACCCGTTGGAAAAAGTGAATCCAGCATCCATCATTGCGGATAATGAAACTTCTAAAGCAATGCGGTGCTGTGGATCCATCAGTTCCCACTCGGATGGGTGAATTCTCGAGGAGAAGAATGCAGGATCGATATCTCCGCGAGAATTTGGAATTGACGGGAAAGTGGAACCCGAATTCTGTGGTCGTCTCCACAATCCATCCATGTCCTTCTCCAGAACAGCGGAAACGTGACCGGAAACGAGGTTCCTCCAAAACTCATGAATGTTCGCAGCATCCGGCGCCTGAATACCCATACCGACAATTGCAATGCAGTCCGAAACATCACAAGTACTGGAGACTGTCTGTTTCACAGAGTGCTGACGAGACCCGAAGAGCACTGTAATCGTCGCAGCAAGGCTTGCAGGGGTGACGGACGTCTTCAGCATCTCTTCTATGTTGAGAAACGGCGGCGATGGCATCGCTGTTGCGGCAGCGAATTCCTCGATATCATGCTGCAAAGTCGCGACGACTCGAACGGCAGCTAGAGAGTGACCACCCAAAGAGAGCCACCGATCGGAAGCGCCAACACGTACCAAAAGCTCCTTCGTCCAGGCAGCGCACACTCTTTGGATCCAGTAATCAGTAGCAGGAGTATGGATATTGGAAGACGCATCAGCCATCAAGGAACTTGGCATCAGCTTCTCAGGATGAGCTTGCGGATCCACCAAGCACTTTCGATCCGTCTTTCCGGAAATCGGGTCAATCCGAAAAAAGGTTGGATAGCGTACAAACAAATACGGTACTGCATACGATGGAAGAACGCCTTGCAACCGGTCCCGCATGTAAACCACGCACAAATCGTCACCTCCTTGCGGGATCACCATATGGGCAACCAGAGCACTGTCTGTATCCATTTGGCGACCGACAACCAGGCACTGCTTGACCTCGGGAAAGCAGTTCAAAATAGCATCTTCTACAACCTGCGCATCAACTGTGTTCCCGCGCACACGGATTGCAAAGTCACATCTCCCAAGAATGCTGTACCCGAGATTTGTGTCAAAGAAGCACCGGTCGCCAGTTCTATACAACGTTTCGTCCAGCTGGAAATCGACTGCAGAGCCAAACATGGACTCAAAAGAAACAAATTTTGCCCGTGACTTGTCTGGAGCGCCTACGTACCCATTGCCAACATGCGGACCCCCGACGAACAGCTCTTCATCACGAACGAACATGTCAACAGTTGGCAAAGGAAATCCGATGGGGGCTATGTCGCCGACATCCTCGTTTCCAACCCAGGCGGACAGGTTGGATACCGTAATTTCGGAACACTCGGAAATGGAATACACATTCCATATTGCAGCACACGGAAACAAGGTCTGAACATCTCGGACGAGCTTTCTGTTGACAACCTCTCCGCAAAGCGTCACACAATTGAGCGTGTCGATGGAAACCGACTTCCGAATCAATCCATCGCACAAAACACGGGCCATAGAAGGCGTCAGCTGAATTCGTGTGCCGCATTCTCTGCTCACGACTGAGAAAAACGTGCTCGGGTTCTTCTGCTGATCATCGGATAAGATCAACAATCTCACGCCAAACAAAAGTGGACGGAAGCATTCCCAGAGAAAGAAGATATTACACACCTCAATGTCCTGCGTGTCATCCAAAAAGGGAATCGCATCGCGGCGCTTTGCGTAAGAAAGAACATGATTGGTATGCAGAACTGTGATCAACTTGGGGGGACCAGTAGAACCGGAAGAAAACACGAGAAATGCACTGGAGCGGGGCCGGTACAGCGTTCGAGCGAGCACATAGTGTACATCATCGGCAAAATCAGTATGTGAATGATCGCACGCAAAAGAAATGACGTTTGAAAATTCCGAGAAGAACGATTCCTCGCTTGCGGTTGAGACGACAAACAATATCGACTTCCCAAGAGAAGCACAGTCTGCGACCAATTTTGCGAGAAATGACTTGTTCTGCACAATCGACGGACCTCCCTCGAGTGGAAGCGCTGGGCAGCCTAGACACATTGCGCTGAAGCAAGTCACAACATACTCGGGCGATTTTGGCAGAACCGGAGCCACGATGACTTGATCCGGGTCAACGGACCCCATTCTCTCCATCATTCTCTTCATTTTGGACACAATCCACGCATAAGAATACTCCTGGTCGTGATATTTCATGATGTTCCGGTGAGGATGGCAGACAGCCCGCTTCAGGAAGCATCCATGGATCGTCAATTCAGACGCATCGACAAACACGTCACGCCGCCTTGAGATGCCATACCGTTCGAACTCTGGAAAGAAGGGAAGAAGAGTGCGGGAAATAAAGCTATCTTCAAGAAAGAAAAAGTGGCCATGGTTCGCAACCGCTTCCACCAAGGTATTCTGGGAGTGTCGATTCCACAGTTGCATTTTGTTTTCTGGGCAGAGGGCAGCATCCAATTCTCCATACAGCGCAACGATGGGCGTATCGAGAACGAGATTTTCTGCATGCAGCACTCCCGATTCGCCGAGCTTCAGATCTGCCCGGGTTCTATCCAGAGCGACTTCCATCAACGAGGGCGGAATCACTGCACCCCACGATGCCAATGCCTCAGCCAAATCCCTGTCATTCATTTGCGAATACAGTCGGAAAGAACATGTTCCAGAAGGCCCATCGAAATACGAACACGGAGGAGGATGCGCAAAGAGGAAGCACATCAGCGGAACTTCGTACTTGCATTCTTGCTCAATCAGCTTGCAAACATGCAGTGCAATGATTGCACCGACGGACGACCCGGCGATGCAGTACGGGAACGACAAGTGTCTCTTGATGAAATCTGCGCAGTAGCGCGCTGCTTCTTGAATGGTCTGCATTTGGGGCACGGATGACAAGAAATCACGACCTGGAAGCAGCACGGGGACAATTTCGAACGGTGTGTCGACACTTTTCAAGAAGGGATACTTTGATGCATTGATTTTTGGAACCGATGCTAAAGAACCACCCGCGTGCGGAACATAAAATATCCTCATGCTCACAACCCTACCCGCTCTCTCTCTCTCTCTCTCTCTCTTTCTCTCTTTTTCTTTCTTCTCTCTGTGTGTGTGTGTGTGTGTGTGTGTGTGTGTTGTCTATCGATGTCTCCTTGCGGGGAATCTGTTGAAGGCAACAGCGAAACAAAAATCCAACAGCAACAACAAAAAAGAAAAGGTACCATTTCCCGCAATCCCCCGACTCGACTACAGTGCCGGAGCATTTGTTTTTTCGTCCCGTTTTGGGGGAAGGCCCCGCCCAAAATTGGCCACAATACAAAATCAACCGATTTTTCTTTTTTTGGGGAGCTCGCGCTTTTTCCCACAAGAGAAAAGGAAAGAAAAGGGAGGAAAATCAAAAGGCATACACATTTCAAGGAGCTTCACGTCTGGGTGCGCTTTCTCAAAAACAAGAAATTATAATCAAAAAACCCAAAACCTTTTCTTCCGGTCCTCTTTCTTTTTCCTTCCTTCTTTTTCCTTCCTTCTTTTTCCCTCCTTCTCTTCTTCTCAATCTCCCATCTAAAAAAAAAAAAATCCAACCCGTTTCACCTTCTTTTAATTGAAATTTTCTCCTTTTATTTTCAACAGCCAGTCCTTGTCAAAGACCGACAAGGATATCACGAAGATCACTTTGTCGCTTTCCAGTCCATTTGCATGCTCCTGTTTTGCCAGTTTCCCATATCTGAAGGGTCCGGATATACCTGAATCGATACGTCTGGCGTATTTGTACATTCCTCTCGATTCTAGCTAGTCTTTCCTCACCCCTTCCTTTCCTTCCCCCAACACCTTCTTAGCTACTTCTTTTTTTTTTTTTTGTCCTTTTTTTCCCATTAGGAAGGTCATCATCTCACAAACCAAAAAAGGCATTTCAGAATGGCGACGGTCAATATTGGAAATGTGTCCGACGAGTTCTATCGGTACAAAATGCCGGTCATGAAGACTCAGATTCTCAGTCGAGGAAACGGAATCAAGACGTGGGTTGTCAATGTTTCAGACATTGCGAAGGCGCTTTCTCGCCCTCCGGACTATCTCATCAAGTTTTTTGGATTTGAACTTGGTGCTCAGACAAAATGGGAGGCAGCGGCTCAGAAGGGAATTGTAAATGGAGAGCACACTCTTGAGACTCTCAATGGCCTTCTTGCGCAGTTTATCTCCAAGTTTGTGACGTGTGCAGCATGCAAGAATCCGGAAACCAACATCTTCCTCCGGGGGGACACTGTTCGACTCGAGTGTGTTGCGTGCGGAAACACGACTAAGGTGGATCCCATTGAGCGTCTATGCAGTTACATTAAGAACCACCCGCCCGCAGAAAATGCGAAAAAGAAGACCACTTCTGTAGACAAGGTTGGAGCGACTCCTGCTGCCGAGGAAAACGTGGAAGCCATTGCGTCGGTTGATGTGAATGTTCTAGCCAATCAGATTGATTCGCTCCAAGTGCAGCAAAAAGAAGGTATGTTTTTTCCCTTTCGGATGATCACCGTTTCTTCCTCTTCTTCGTTTCTCCCCTTGGTCGGTTTCGGAATGCAGCGTTTTATGATGAAAAACTTCACAGACCTGTTCTGATGGACGTTGATGAACTAAGTGTTTATTGCCTCTCTGATCAACCTGCGTTTCGTTTTTTCCACCCGTTCACGACCTCCTTCTATTTCTATTTCTATTTCTATTTCTATTTTTTATTTTACTATTTTTACGTCTATTTTCGAACCATTTCTGACGTTTATACTCACGAAAATGATTCCTGACTGAAATAGAAAACCCTATTGAAGTATTATCTGCGTGGGGTCGAGAGCATCCAGATGCGTCTGCAGATGACGTTTTGGCCGCCGTGGATCGTTACATGGTGATCCACGATCTGAAGGCCGACGATGGTGTTTTGTTGCTCTTCACTTCTGGATTGATCAATGCCGAGAGCCTCGTCCGCCGCATCAAGGTTTGGGGTCCAGTCATCGCAGGCATTACCAAGGAATACGGTGGCCCCGTTGAGAAGAAGCTTTTCCCATCCATGGCAACCATGATGACCACCAAGGAACAGCTTGCGCTCATCCCGAATGTGCTTTCCGAGTTGTATGATGCAGATGCCATTGATGAAACTGCGACTCGAAAATGGTTCAAGAAAGCAAAGTCCAAGGATGCGCCGAAGGAGCACCAGAAGCTGCGCAAGGCCGCGAAACCGTTCCTGGATTGGCTGAAATCTGCCGAAGAAGAAGGATCAGGCGATGATAATTAGTTCTCCTGTCCCGACGACGATGTCGTTCGTCAGATTTCGCTTTTGCGAATCATCAGATGTCGTTCTCAAGTAAATCACCTTCAATCCAATAAGTGTCGTTTTGTACCGCGCGAGTTCACGGCACTCCGTCTTTGCTGTTTGGGGCATTCGGGAATCGGGTAAGGGTTCAGAGACCGCTGTAGAGGCACTTCGCGACTTTTTTCGTCTTTCCCGTATTGAAACCTCGCTTGTTTCGTCGTATTTTTTACTTTTACTTTTACCTTTATTATTATTATTTTTATTATTATTAAACTCCCTTCTTTCCCCCCTTCCGGTGGTGGGTATTCCCCTTGTTGTCTTGTACCTGCTTGTAGAGCAGTTCATGGATTCCGATCATCCCCAGACGCATCCTGTGACGTCTGCGTCTGCGTCTGCAGGATCGTCGAGTCGATCGCAGAATCCCGAATACGAATGCCCTGTTGTTCCATTTGCGGAGCATTTGCCTATTTCTGCCAGCTCTTCTTCTGCCTCGTCCGCTGCACTTAGGCTTCATCGGAATACTGCCTCTGCTCTTGCCTCGTTGTTGGCAGTTCCGTCAGCTGCGTCGTTGTTCAGCAGATCAGCAGCACCAAATGTCAGACAGGCCCATCCCTCTGGGATATCATCCATGTCATTACCCAGCGCAGTCCACGGGTCACATCCGGAATTTATGATGAGCCACGACGTGTATGCGGGACATACGGATCATACTTCGCAAATGGTGCTTCCGACATTCAGCAGGCCTTCGTTGGAGGAAGCGAAGTTGCTGGCCTTTGGAAATTTCCTCAGGAATTTTCGATCATTTTTCCTCCGACGAGAAGAATACCGTTATGAGTCCCGACGGCTGTATTTTCAGTCCAAGAAGGCGGATAGGAGGGATATGATGCAGCAGCAGTCGTCTCAGCGCAGACAGCAACATTCGGCGCGTCCCACTCGTGATGACAGTTCCGGGGGAGAGGATGAAGATAAGGGGGATGGTGAGGATGGTGGTAATAATAATAATAATAATAATAATGATAATGATGATGGTGATGGTGATGATGACGACGACGATGACGATGACGCTGCTCATGCTGATGATGGTGATGGTGATGGTGATGGTGATGTGCGAGAGGACTCGAACATGCCCAAAACGCAGTTCTTCATGCCCCCGTTTACTCCGTGTCCTGCTGGGTTTGAACAATTTTTTGTTCCTATGACTGCCTGGACGTCTTCTCTGGACATGACGTTCGAGGAGCTTGCCCATTACGCACAAATGCTGCAAAATGAACTTGCCTCTGGCAATATGAAAGTGCGCTGCATACAGCGTAGACCGATCTTTGCAATGCTGCTGCCTGCAGAGTATGCACAGCGGTTTAGGGATTTTGATTCGGCGTGTTCGGGAGGCGGATGGTGTGCTGATCACGGCAAAATGGGGCAAAAATCCACAGTATTTTCTTGTTCACGGGCTCGAGTGTCCAGAACCAAGAATGCAAACGGTCCGGCACGTGCGAACCGCGTGACAGTGAGAACGGCAGTAGATGAGAACGGCATCTTGCGTGCTGAGGATCCTTGCCCGTTCAACGCAACCTGTCGTTACGTCGACAACAAGTTTGTGCTGGTGATGTTTTTCCGAAACCATCACCATGTGTACGATGATGAGGGTCTTTTCCGAAGGGCAATGGACCTGCATCCACATCTCGTCGAGTTTGTCAAGGATCACGTTATTCGTGGATACCACGAGTCGAGCGTGCATGTTGATTTGTGGATGTCGGTGCTGAGAAAGTTTCTCCAGGAAAAGCGCAAGCCGTCGTTTGTTGATTCTGCGTTGTTCCCTTCGAGTGCCACCATCAGTAACATGGTTAAGCACATACGAAAGGGACATCCACGCGTTCGCATCCCCATAGAGGATCTGCAGGATATGCATCAGCTTGTCCGCGAATATCCAGTGTCTCTAAAACTATTAGAGCCGTTTGTCTACGAGCATGGAGAACTCATCCGGCATTTTATCCTTCATGTCGGAGATGGAATTTGTATTAACAACTACCTGACCTTCTGCAAAGGAAATCTTCTGCTGTTGGATGGGACACAGAACGGGCTGGACGTTGGCTATCGCGTCTACAGTGCTTTTGGAATCGATTCGAAAACAGGACGGCCGCAAATCTGTGGACATTTGTTTACCTCGGATTTTTCGAACGTCGCTCTCCGAAAGTGGCTGAAATATCTTTGCAGAGATGGTCTTCCTTTGGAAGCCGTTGTCCATTGCGACCCGACCCAGGAGGACTTTTTCCGTGAAGGGCTGGATAACGTTGGGTTTCCTGTGTCTGCTGTCTGTTTCTTCAGCACCATTAGAAGTCTGATCGACTCGTTGCCTGAATTCCGACGTGCTCAGAGAAGCGTTGGCAAAGCTCTCATCCGCCAGTTATATTTGGCGGATTCTCGGGAGCGGTTCAACCAAGTGATGGGCCATTTGTCTCGTTTCTTTCAAAATATGGAGGAAACCACTGCATACTGGAATATCCATTATAGTCGGCCGTTGGAGGCATGGTGGTCTCTTCGATCTCGATATCCCAGTCTTCCGATCATTCAGTGTCTTGATGTCTGTCATCGCCGTGCGCAGTACACAGGGGAAGGCAAGCATCGCATGTTTTTGTATAGACTCGGGGATGTCTTGCGCTCCTTGGCGGGTGCTGACGTTTCGGAGTATTTGGAGGTTTGCGTTCACGTCAAGGAAGGTGGCCACAAGAATGGATCTGGCAAGATTCAGCTCACCAATTTGTTGAAGTATGGGGAAGAGAATGTGGAAGCGCTGCTTTCCTGCCGACATGAGACATTCGATGCGTGCAATTGTCGATGCAAGGTGCTAAGCGAAGACGCTGGCTCGCAGATGTTCACGTATTTTGCAAACGAAGACTCGTTTGATGTGAACATGCGAGCGTTCAAGTGTTCTTGCACCCTGTTTGAGGAACGCCCCCATCTTCCCTGCAAGCATGTTGTTGCAATTTCGATGCTTTTGGAAACAGAAGCCGGAAAGAATGCCATTTGGCAAATTGTTCCGGGCTGTCGCTCACCGGATTTCGTTGGAAAAGAGCATCAGCAATTGCAGGCTCTCTTTCGTGCCTTTGACTACGACGAAAGGGAGAATAGCAAAATGTCGCTCTTGCTGCATGTTCGTTCGTATTTTCGCAATCGCATGATCCCAGATCTGGACATCAATCTGGACGATCTGGGCTATAAAGCAGGGACGTTGACTGATGAAGCAGTGAGAGAGGACGATTCGGCGTCGAATCCTCGAGCAAGTGCTGTCCATCCTTCCGAGGTCCCGCAACCACGAAAATCCTGGAACATTGGCGTTCCAGGTTCTCACGCTGGCCCGCCTCCTTCGTCTGTGTCGGGAGGGGCGATTGTGAACGGCGGTCTGCGAACGAGCGTGACACTTCAACTGCGCTTCCTTCTGCAATCTGTAGAATCCGTCGGCGATGATGAGCTGCAGAACATGCATGATGTTCTGACCGCTTTTGTCTCTGATCCTGTCGAGGGGGGTCGGAATCCGGGGAAGCGTCGGCGAATCGACACGACTGCAGATATTCACGAGTCCCCAGCAAGCATCTCGGATGGGTCTGCGATGTCCCATCTGTCTGCAGTGACCAGCAATGTGTCTGCATCTTCGATTCTTGCGACGCCGTCGGCCACCACGCTGTACATTTCGTCCAATTCGTCCACGACGTTTCCCAATGGAGGTCCTTCTTTTGCGAACTCGTCTGCGTTTTCACAGCCCACATTTGTACCGTTGTTTGGAGGCGCTTCCAATTTGCATAATCAGCAGCAGACTTCTTTCCTACAGCCACCGCCACACCACGCAAGTTTAATCATAGCCCCGGATATGCGACTGCATGTTCTCGGCTCGTCGACTGGTCTTTCAAGCGCGACTCCGTCTGTGGATGCCGGCCATTTGCCGTCTGCAACGCCCTCAATGCAGTGAGGATTCCCGTTGTCGAATTGGGCTTGTTTGTGCGTTTTCTTCCTCTTCTTCTTCTTCTCACCTACTTGTATATACAGTACACAGCATACTGGAACTGTGCTGCTACTTATTTTATCGTGTCGTCCGTGTACTGTACTGCATACCTCCCCCAAATCCCTCCCAATATCCAATACACAGACACAGTACGCCGCCTTTTCAGTTGCTTTCCTCTTTGCTTCCATCCCACCATCGGCCGTTTTTCCTGTTGTACAAAACGACAGCCGTTTTTCCTGTTGTACAAAACGACAGCCGTTTCCGTTGTTCTTGTGCGCTCGCCAAAACATGAGTCATTGTCTATTGAAAGAAATTCCGAACTTGACTACGGTAAGAACATCGCGTCCTCCGTAAGGTTAGACAAGCAGAGTTCTGGGTATGATACTGTTCCTTTGATGTTCATACACAAAACGGTCGACTGTCGTTCTGGCCACACAGCGACCCGTCTTTGTCTTTTTGCTCATTTTCTTCCTTTTGCTCCTTTTCTTCTGGTGAATGCATTTGGTGAACAGTGCCTAGTCCTTGGATGAATCCTCTATTGTCCTTTCGATCGGACTATCTATTGGCTTGTCAAACACTTTCGTTTCCGTCGAATTCGACGTTTTTGCAACAAATCGATGCTGAACAGTCCTTCTCGTTGACGGAACTCGTGTATTGTGGGTCTTCTGGACCGCTGTCAAAGACGGGGAGCATATGTCTGAGTCTTGCGCTTCAGAAGAACACGTCGGTGCGATCTCTCGAGCTTGCATCGAACAAAATGGAAGACGACGGAGCCTCGGCGATCGTCACGTCCTTGTCTCTGCGATACCAATCGTTCTCTGTGTATATCACACGTCTTGATTTATCTGGGAATTCACTGACGCTGCGATCGTGTGGTTCGATATCAGATTATTTGTTATCTTCTTCTGGGAGCCATCTTTCAACACTGATTTTGAGAAACAACAAGCTGGAGAGCCAGGGTGCGCAGAGGATCTTTAAAGCTGTTTGCGCGTCGCGAACGCTGGAAAGCTTAGATGTTTCTTCTTGTGGGATAGGCGCTGAAATTGCCGAGTCGTTTGGAGAACTCCTGTCCTTGAATTCGTCGATTGCCAATTTGTCAGTGAGTCATAACCGATTTGGAGATCGTGTGCTTGAACATGCCAAAGATGCTCTGGCTGTGAACCCGACGCTCGTTTCGCTGAACTTGGAGTCTTGCCAGCTTGGATTCCAAGCCGCGAAGGCGATCCTTGCTGCCCTGAGCATCAACAACACCCTGCTTACACTGGACTTGAAGTTTAACAACATTTCGCCTGCCATCGCCTCTGGCATCTCCAAGTCGCTGGAGCGAAACAGCCGGAGGGTGTCACTCCATGCCCAGTCGTCAAAGTCCCAGATATTTCTCCTCCAGCATAGTGTTGGGTCTCCGCAAACGAATGCCCATGTCGCATCCGGGTCCGTCTCAAGCCGGAGTCCGAGTCCCAGTCCAAGCTCGAGTTCTCGATCTGCCGTATCAATGGCTTCCATGCCTGACGCATCTTCTTCTTCCTCCGCTTATGTCGGTATTGGAATGGGCCTTCACCACCCGTCTCCGTTTTCGCCTCTTCCGCCACCGCCCAAACCGGGCTCCGTGGAACCAGTCGTTCAAAACCACCATAGATTGAATATTGGTGTTTCCCAGCCACCCGTTTCTTCTGCCAGCAGCTCATCGGTTGCTCCTTCCCCTGCTCAGATTCCTCCGCCTTTGGCTTCATCATCGTCATCATCACCGTATTCTACGTCTGTTTCTCCCGGGAATGGTCCACCGCTGGGGAACTCCCCCGAATCGTATGCTCACTCTCCATTTGTGGATCGCTTGACAGCTTCCCCAGGTATCGTGTTCCCTCATCTGATGAAACGATACGCCAAAGTCATCGACATGGCGGAAGCCTTGCTCCCTCCTTCCGAAAAGGGCCTTCTGCGCGATTTTTTCCGGTACGCCTGTACGAATTTGGAGCGCCTGGAAGAACAGCAGTCTCATCATTCTGCCGATGTGCAAGACGTTATGCACCGCCTTCAAGCGCAGATCGCGAATCTGACAGTGGAACTTGTTGATCGGGAAGAAACCATCCTGCAACTTGATGCGCAGTGTTCTCAGCTGCAATCCGTGGTCGAGGACTTTACCAAGCGGGATTCCGAGATGAAATTGGAGTCGGAAAAGCTAAGACAGCAGCTGGCGCAGGAACGCCGAATGCGATTAGAACTGCTGGACCAGCTTCTCGATCGTCCGGAGACTTCGTTGGAAGAGCACCAAAAATCAGACAACATTCCATCCCTGTCTTTTGATAATGCAGATTTGCTGCGATCTGAAAATTCCTTTTTGATCCAAGCGTTGCTGCAAGCTCAAAAGAAGAGCCAGTTTTCGCCGCACCGTTCGCCACTCACACAGCCCTCGCAACACCCTCTCATTTCGCCGACCGACCTGCCTTTCCATCGCTCCACCTCCTCTAAGAACTCCAAGGAGGGCGGCGCAATTTGATGGGGGGACCTCTTCCTTGCTGTTGGCTGGGTGTTTATTTATTTGTTTATTTATTTCTGATTGTCAGACAAAACAATGTATCATGATTGGCAATGGTTTTTTAAAATTAATATTATGTTTGCCTTTACCATGGCCCCTTCTTAGTTCCAAACTGTCAAATTTCTGTGGAAAGCTTGCATAAATACAGAAGCTCTCGCGCGGGGTCGCTGGAAGACGGCGCTGCCATTCAACCCAGACTACTATTCATCAAACATGGACTGTAGCGCCTACATTATACACTGAACATGCATACCCACGAGCAGACATGCATATTCAGTCTTGCATCCCGTTGTCAGGAAGGGGATAGGCACCCAACACGCCTCATGGCATTCTTCAGATAAACGTTCCGCGCTCCGTTCCCAATCTCGATCAATCGGTGAGCCACTTTCTCAGCGTGACACGTTGTTCCTGAGAAGGGTGCATTTTTGATTCTGACGGCCCTAGCAGTAGGTGTAGTGACACGTGGTCTCTTAGGAGGTCTGCGGGACCTAGGAGGCCCTGTATCACGAATTCTTGTGAAGCAAACGTGCTGGTGTCGGCCAGTATTGACCGTGCCTGTTTATGTATACTCCCCCATATGCATGACAATGATGTGCTATCATTCAGCGAGAAAAAAAATAAATAACGCAGGGCGTGGGGCGAAGATGCCAAATCGTCATCTCGGTCGTAGTGACTCGTGCCCTCTCTACACATCACCAATTGCATTAACAAAAAATTGTCCGGCAGAGCGCAACAAATTTGGATCCAGTTTTTTTTATTCCGCCCTTTGATTTTATCCGATGTTCGCTGGTCTTTTTATCCAACCTGACTGTTTCGTTCCCCAAAGGCTTTTTGCTTTTTGCTTTGCGTGTGTGTGTGGGTGTGTGGGTGTGTTATAGTTTTCTCGGTTTTTGACAGTGGGGTGTTTTCGTGTTTTTCTCCACGTCTTCTTTGCATGTTTCATTTTCAAAGATCAATCCTTGGTGAAAATACGTGGTCCTAGATTGCCGAGCTCAGCGACGAATGGAAGATCAAGTGATTGAGACGGAAGTCGAGAAACCGAGTCCTTTGGTGCTGTCCGCCGAGCCAAGTCTTTTGCTCCCAGACAGCACTTTCTCGTCGTCTTCTAGTGCTACTTCCTCGGGCGGTAGCACCACTCATAACATTAACCACGTTAATCCAAGCCGTAGCGGTGGCGGTGGTTACAGCACCAATAACAATGACAGCCAGTCTAATGAGAGTATGGGTCCGTCGACGCCAACGAGTTCGACGAGCAAGACGGGCAAGACAGGCAAGGACGGCAAGGAAGACGAAGAGTCTCTTTTGCACAAACTGCTGTTTATGCCGGTGAATGCGACTAAAGCCACGATGAAGGCCACGATGAAGGTAACCAAATTCGCGACAATGGCGGTCGTCGATGTCACAAAACGCGGAACCAAGGAGCTCGTGAACTTCTCTCTGAATGTGACAAAGCGACACAAGGATTTGCAGAACGATTTGGAAGCCTACAAGCTGATGCAAATGTACTCGCGCGCCCAGGTCTTGTTTGTGATCTTCTCGCTGACTGTGCTCATCGGTCTGCAAGATGGCCAGTATGACGAAACTCTCAGTGTGTCATCCGAGAATGTCCTCAAAATAATCTTGCTGATTGCATCGGTGCTGCATATTGCGTTAATCCATGCGCACTACAGAGCAATCATCAAAGTCATCAGCTCTTCGGGGCTGTTGCCGCAAAACGCTTCGATTTATCGAGCAAACTTGATTCACTGGTTCTTGATCGAAGTCGGGATCTGCTCTGTCTTCCCTTACCCGTTTGTCAATTTTGGAAGTCTGCGAACACAACAATTGTTTGGGTGCTTTGTGTTCACCAGAGTCTACCTGATGGGAAGGTTTTTCTATTACCGATCGTATTTCACGTCTGCAACAGGTCGCTTTGTCCAGGGATTCACCAAAATGCGATTCAACGTTCCGTTTGTGATACGAGTGTATCTGCAAGAGGAGCCGTATGTTGTGCTGATTGGTGGGTTTATGGTAGTGCTTTGCAGTGTGTCGTACATGGTTTGGGTCGCGGAGCGTCTCGAAAACCCATTTTTGGATTCTTATTCAGACTGCATGTGGATGGTGGTAGTGACGATTATGACCATTGGTTACGGCGACAGGACTCCCGTGACCCCCGAAGGTCGGACGATTGTGCTTGTTGGCGGGTTTGCAGGAATCATGCTGACGGCAATGATCATCACATTGTTCCATCGTGAGCTGCAGCTGACCCCACAAGAAGCGAAGCTTGTGTCGTTTCTCCACAACGACAAGAACAACTCAAGAATGAGAAACCTTGCTGCATCATCCATCCAGCTCTGCTGGAAGCTGTATACTCTCAAGACGACCGAAATCACCCAGGACCGTATGGAAAGGTTTGTGATGGAGCGAGTGATGCAGAAGCATCGTCTCATGGTTTCAGAAGCTGAGCGACAGCTGTTCCTCACTCTCTCGTCATTTCGTGCAGTTCGCAGACAGATGATATCCGATATCATTTCAAATTCTCTGGATCCGACGTCCATTGTGGAAGCCGTGCATATGGAAGTGAAGAGCCTTCAGCGCTCAATGGATGCCTCCCAAGCACCGCTTGAACAACGAATCGACCGCCTGGAATCTCAGCTTTCCGAGATTCTGCTGCTTCTCCGTTCTCAGCAACGACCGGTCTTTGACGTTTCTGGCTTGTAGTGCAATGTGCAGTGTGCAGTGTGTGCATGCAAGTTTTACGTATTTCACTACCTTTGTGTATTACTCTTATGTATGCGAACAGATATATCCCATAATAATCAATTCTTTTTTTATTTTTGTTATTTTTTCAAAAACAGCGTCTACATTGTACACTAACCACGGATAATCATCGCTGATCACCCATAATCAATGTTGCAACCTAAGAACATGCATAGCATGATTGGGAAGGGGGTGGGCCCCCAACACGCCCCTCGGCATGAGAGACGTTCCTAAGATAGATGTGGATGATGCGGGTCGTTCCGGTGGCGGTGGAGATGTCACAGGTCTTGCGCAGCGTTGCGAGCGCGACGTACATGGTGCGTTGCATGGACAATAAAAATAAAAATAATGAAATGAGCGTCGCTGTGCGAGAATGCCACGCGGCGGCGTGTTTATAGGGATTTCATGATCAAAATGGGGCGAAACGAATCGAGCATCGTGTGACGGAGTTGTCAAGATAGCAGACGCATGCGCATGGCGGGTGGTAGTGTTTTTTTGTTTGCGTGCGCCTTAGATTGCTTCATCATATCGCAATAAGTGACGGCGGTGTTTTCTGCAAATTCCCAGCAAATGTTGTGTGGCAAACAGTCAAACCAAAGCCAAGCCAAACCGAAAGCAAGAAAAGAAAAGAAAAGAAAAGAAAAGGCACAATTCAATAATCACAATTTTATGGGCATGGTCCATACAGCAAAGATGCAGACCAGGTACCTTCTGGCTTCTCCGCGTTGCCTTCTTCTTCATGCCTGTCCAATCACGACAATCACTCATGTTGTCGACGACGGGACTTTTGGAATCGGTGCTTGCGCTGTCGTTCATCCGCCTCTTCCGCTTCCTTTTCCTTCACCTTCTGCATCGAAAGTTCTTTCAAGCGCGAGCGATCCAAAAGTTCGTTAGAGTCGTCGTCGCTATCGCTCTCCTCCACCATTTGATTAAGAAACTTGGAAACGTTATGAACGGAGATCGTGTTGTCACGGACAGCTGGAGATGCACTTGCATGCGACGCTGAAGTCCGCGAACTGGATTTTGGAGACGCGGGGGTGTCGTACAGCGGTGAAGTGTGCGTGGTCGAGTCATCGCCGACGGCTGCATATGGATCTTGGTCATCCGTACTCGCTGTACTGCCGCGCTTTGCCGACGAACCACCAGCACCAGCACCAGCACCAGCACCATGTGAAGATCCTGCCGATTCCCTTGGCGTTGGGGGGGACGACGATTTCTTTTGCAATTCAGCTTGCAAATCCAGGACTTTGACTTCCAGTCGCTGAAGCATCAGAAGAACCTTGTCATCGGCGACGGTGGCATACAAATTCTGGTCTGCAGACGCGATTGTGTCTCCTTTGATCGCAGATATATCGACGGCAGCATGCGCACAAAGCGCCTCGACGCCCGCCTTGACGTCCACGTACAACCTTGACAACTTCTCATACTTGGCAGACAGGCGATCATACGAAGCCTGCGATTCAGTGAGCTGATCCTCGAGCTGCTTGATGAGCTGATTGTGCGATGGGGCATTAGACGAAGCAGACGCCGAGGACCCGCTGCCCTCCAGGATGCTGGACGAAGGATCCGTGGTGGATCCATTGGACACTGTTCCCACCCCATTTCCGTTTTGTTGGGCTGCTCGCCATTCCTCCAACTGTCTCTGCAACCGGTGGTTCTCCTCGCCAAGTTCATTGTTGAATCGAAGAAGACCGTCGTTTGCATTCTGAAGATCGAGCGAACGCTCCAGTGCTTCGTCTGCGGTCGAGCACCCAAGCGTCGTCCTCAAACGGTCCACGAGCACTGGATCGGCGGTGTCACGGCGCACTGCGGAAAGATCGTGGGCTGACGCGTTGTTCTGACTTGTATCTGAATTGGAATCCTTGCTGCTTGACGCATTTCCTGCATTTGACCCGTTCACTCCGTCCTTGTCCCGCGTTGTGTCGACCTTCTTTTGATCACGAAGAAGAGTTTCCGCCACTCTTCGATTTGCACGAAGGCGCTCATCCATGATACGCATCTCTTGCTGCCACTGCATTTTTTCCGATTCAAACTGCAAAGTGATTGCAGCAACTTCCGATTGCGCAGCGTCGCGTGCAGCCTCGGACTGCCGATGCGAAAATTCAAGTTCCTGAATCGAGCGCTCTCGTCGCTTCACCTCTCTTTGGAGTTTCTTAATTTCTGTTTGCAATTGCTGGATCTGCAAATTGTAGTCCGCCTCGAAATGCTTCACATTCTCCAGCTGTGCTCGACGGTCCGACGCAGTGCGTTTCACAACATCCAGCCGCGTCTCCAATCGCGCAATCGTGCGCGCAGCAACTAGATCGTCGCGTAATGGATCGTTCGCGGTGAGATTCTGCACGATTTCCTTGTGTTGCAAAAGAAGGGCATCCAGCCTCTTCACTTCTTCATCTGACTGAAGTCGAGCGGAGCGCTCGTCATCAAACATGCGCTTCACCCGCTCGACTTCTCTCTGCAGCTGCAAAATGCGCTCGGCCTCATTGATCGCAGCTTTCACAGATGTTGGCCCCGCTGCATCGAGTCTGCGTTGCAAGAGCTCATCACGAAGACGCTTACTGTCTTCGCGGAGCCGCTCGATTGTAGCCTTGTGCTGCGAGTCTGACAGCGCATGCTTCTTCACATCCGCCGAGTGCGCATCTTCCAGAATGCGGACTTTACGCTGCAAAAACTTGATTTCCTCCTTCAGTTCCTCTGCGTCGTCCCCATCCGTTAGCGGGGCAGGACGACCAGTACTGCGAGCAGGGTTTGGAGTACCTGTCAAGGACGACCTGTGCGGAGTTCCATGCGATGTGCCGGGTCGCGAAGGTATCCCAGACCGGTGCGTACCCCCGCCTTGTACAGGAGAAGGCGAACCACGAAATGACATCTCTCACTTTCTTTGTACGAGGCGTCCTTTTTGCGGAAATGTGTGTCTCCCACTCTTCTCTCTCTCTCTCTCTCTCTGTGTCTCCCTGCTTCCTTTGGTGATGTGAGATCAGCAGAGAATACAAAGACCAAACCGACCTTTATATTCAGAGCAGGGTAGTAAAAATGATTTTTTTTAAAAATAAAGGGAAAAAACAGAAACGTATTGGGATACGCACAGAAATGTCAGTTCAGATACTTGTTATTGTTGAATGGTGGGAGTTTTCTCTTTAGGATGAACAAAATCAAAAAGAAAGCAAACAGAGGAGGATGGCTTCGAAACTGTTTGGGCGGCGGACAAAGAAAAAAAACAAACGGGCTTGTCAGCAAGAACAGCATGCGATCAGCGGAAACGAACGGTTGGTATGAGCACCGCCGTCGTTGAATGATACTGACAGATGCGCGCGTCGCCACTTGTTGAGGGCCCCCAGCAGCTCCCGCAGTCGTCTGAGCAGAATACTTTGTCAATGCTCAACAGCCCCGTACAGCAAGTCAGAAGTAAAATAAAAAAACAAAAACCCTGAAGACGCCGACCTGGGCACTTCTCGGCCGCACAAGTCACAACACGGCCATGCCACCACCACCACCACATGGGAGCTTTTGGGGGATTCTTATCGGAAGGTGGAAGGGCCATAACTCAAGAGTGCTGAATGAAAAAGTCATCTGGAGATCGTCGACATGGCTCTGGAATGACAAACCAGTGCGGGGACCGCTCGGACATGAGCCATTTAAAGTCGTCGACCATGTCCCACCGATTTCTGTCTTTTGAAAAGCCGCATGCCTTCATTTGCTCCTCGAGGAGTGAGTACTGAGCGGCGTACGGCGCAAATCCCATTTCCGAGCAGTCCTCAATGATTGGATTCGAACCGCAGTGCAGATAAAGCGAGCACTTGCTGGAGCTGTGGATGCGTGCCTGGTGACATGCAATAACAATGATACAGCTGTGACACTTGTCGACGAACAGGGAAGAGTCAACGGGGCCCATCACAATCTCACAGTCGTCACACTCGGAGACCGTAACCGCGCCAACAGACACTGGAATCTCAATTCGAACGCCACGGCACTTTGCAATTGAAACGGTCTTGCCAAGGAAGCCCTCTGAGAACGTGTGACACGGCCGAGGGCCCTCGGCTTCCAGCGCCACAAGATCCTCAATCTTTTGGATGGAGGCGCCCTCGGCCATCAGTTCCAGATCTTTTCGCTTTGCCGACCCATTCTCAGCCAACGACGCAGCCGGCGCTGGCGGGGGGCCCGTCTTCACTCGAGCGCCGAGCAGCGAGAACTTCTTCTTTGGAGCACCGGTCTCCTTCCTCAGTTTTGCGACACGCGACGAAAGCTCCGTGATCTGCTCCTGTCCTCTCCGAAGCTCATACGCCGGCAAAAAGCGAGCATGCGCATTCAGCTGCGCTTGCAATTCTTGCAGTGTGCTTGTATACGCCTTGAATGCCTCCTCATCAGACGGAGCGGACCGCGAAGAAGCAGACGAAGACGAGGAAGAAGAGGAATCAAGCTGCTCAGAGAGGCTCTTGCAGCGCATTCGGAACAGAGTCACAAATTCCTCCGTGTTTTCCTCGGGCGCGCTTTCATCATGAAGCTGCTCAACGCGAGCATTGTGGGCTTCTTGAAGTGCCTGCTGACGATCTGCTAAGCGCTCGCGCACTTGGGATTCTCGATCCGTCATGTACCCGTTTTATCCCTTTTCTTTTTTCCGTCTCCTTTTTGTCTGCTCCCCTCTTCCCCGACAAAATAATGTCAAAAGAACAAAAAATAGAGGTGTGAATGGGTATATACATATATATATATATATATGTATACATAAAATAGAATGGAAATGGGGAAAAAAAGAACGGCTGGCAGCTTTTTCGCAGCAATGTTGGACATCAAACAAATATGATTTTCCTACCGTAGTCCAGTCTAGGAATTTCTTTCGTTCTTTCACTTTTTGTTCTCTCTGTTATTCTTTCTGTTTACGTTTTATTTTACAATCGAACCCTCAAGCAGCACCATTCATCATAGACAAAACAAACACGTCTCATGGCTCCATAGAGGGAAACTTCCCCAACAAAACCAAACCGGCCATCCCCGAAGATGCCGAGAACCAAGAAACTTGTTGATTCCCTTCTCGTCGCAACTTGCTGATGATCATCACATCACGGAGATGTGGTCGATTTGCGTTCGGAATGCGCTTTTTCAAGTCAGAGAACAAGAAGGAGCAAAGGCAAAAGCGTCGTTCGCCGACTACATTCTGTTTCCTCCAACGTTCCTTTTTGAATGTTGAATCAATTGGGGAATATGTTGGCTGCGATGATCCTTTGATGTAGAGGTGGTGCTCGCCCCCCCCCCCCCCCAAATAAAAACAAAGAACACGTAGCTTGGATCTGTCTTCGGTGACAGCTTAGTCGATGACCACTAGCGATTCATGTTTTCTTGGCGAGCAGAACGAATGAGGAATCACGACCGAGGAATCGGGCAGAGCGCCACTGACTGTAAAAATCAGCATCCCGGCACGGAAGAGGAGGAAACGACGTGCGGGAAAAATCCACTGTAGTTCAAACGCGTATCGGGTGTAGTGATTATGCACACGCTGAGTTGATTCTAAAATTACTTTTTTTCGTGCATGTTGTTTTGAGCAGAGAGCATTCGTTGTTTTCTGACATCGCTCTTTGAATGACACACTACTGACTTTCAAAGGCACTCCTTTCTTTTTTTTCTTCTATTACTTTTAGCAGTTCATTTCCGACGGCCTTTTTGTTTTGCTTTCCTTTTTCCTTTCCGTTGTTGGTGGATCTCTCAGTCACTTCCTCGTCCTTCGAACTTGTTGACCAGATTTTCTTTTTTTTTTCTTTCGGAAAAAGAAAAACAAAAAACAAAAAACAAAAGCAAAAACAAACGAACAACAACAACAACAAGAAGCAATCAAGGGTTCAAAAAACAAAAAGAAAATGCTGTCTATTTCTCGTACCGTTCGTTCTCTCATGTCTCGCTCTTTTGCGGTTCGCAGATTTGGTTCTGCCGCTCCAGTGTCCTCTGATGCAGCCGGTATGCTATCCTCTCTTTATCTTTCTCCAGTCTTTTTTTTCTTCCGTTCGCAGGGCGCTTATGTCTGGTTGCGGCTCTCGCTGCTCTATTGGCTGATTGCACTAATGCGTTTGATTTGACTTTCTGTACTTGTTTACCCGCGTTTCATTCTCAAACACACAGCGCAACCAACTCAGGCATCTGCAACCGGACCGGAGGCCGAACAGCAGCACCACTCTTTCGACAGTGGTGTTATTGTCGGACCGTTCGGCACAAAGACAAATCCCGTTGTGGTCAAGACTGTTTTCTCAGAGCGTGTTGTGGGATGCCCGGGTGAATGCAAGGAGGGCGTTAACGAAGGCCTGCGATGGTGGGTTATGCAAGTTGGATCCGACTACGAGTGTCCCGAGTGCGGACAGTGGTTCAAGCTTGTCAAGGATGCCTCGACTGGACACCATTAAGCATGCGCGCGTGAGAGAGGGAGAGAGAGGGAGAGAAAGAGGGAGAGAGAGAGAGAGAGAGAGAGAGAGAGAGGGAGAGAGAGAGAGAGAGAGAGAGGGAGAGAGAGAGGGAGAGAGAGAGAGAGAGAGAGAGAGAGAGAGGTGAGGAAGATGGATAGAGGGAAGAAGAAGCAGGAGCAGAGAGCAGAAGAAGCAAGGAGATGTGTATGACGGGATTTGGGAAAATGAATAATGGAGAAGCACGTGTTGTTTGGGAAATGCTGTTGCATGGTGCTTGCGAAATAATTTCCAAGACTGTGTGAATGCAAAAGTTTTATTGACTGGATCCTTCCGCTTCCTGTGCACGTCTTCTCGTTTCTCTTTTTCTTCTTCTTTTCTCAAATAATTTCCTTTTTTTTTTCTTTCTTTGTTGCTCAGCTTGCCTCAAATTCGAATCAGCCAAGCGCTCGGCTTCGAAAACCAACGACGACCACCGCCACAACAACCTGTTTTTTTCTCTTCTCGCCCACCTGTCCTTTCCTAGCTTTTCTGTTCTTGTTTTACACTCATAAACCATATATACATGTTGATATTGTTATTATACACGGAACATCACAAGGTAGGAGATTTCGGAAGAACAAAACAAAACAAAACAAAACAAAACAAAACAAAAAACTGGAAATATGCAGTGCGATTCACCCGGCTGTAAATTGGTCCAACCGTTTTGATCGGGAATGCAGCTCTCTCTGATCGTTTCTTTTTCTGATTTCTCTTCGAAAAAATGGAATGCAAAACAAAAGACAAGTAAATACAAGAGAAACACCAAAAAACAGAAAAGAAAAGAAAAAGAAACTGTCTCCGAAAGGTTTTCTTTTTTGGGTTTTATTCATTGATTTGTAGTTTATTGATTTCTGTTTTGCATATTACAACCCAGCGATACTTTGTACTGGATTTAATGGCAGTGACAACAGCGGTCCCGTTTTCAAAGCGGAACCGCGATCCGTTGATCCTAGCGTACGTGGACACGTTTCGAACTCAGTATACCCAGCTGTTCCCGTCTCGTTCGCCGCTTTTCCTGACAGCCGAAAACAGCGATGGCGATGAGAAGTTTGTGTGTCTTTCTGTTCGTCCTACTGAGCTTCCATACATTGAACTGTACGATCTTCCCAACATTGTTCGCTTCATTTCGGGGTATGTGGTGTACGAGCCGATGGACCCTCCCACGGTGTTGCCAGAGGTTCTTGTAGGCCCGGCCGCCACAATGACGCGGCAGTCTGGGAACTGCTTTGAGTTGTCCGTGCTCATGACATCGCTTCTTATCGGAGCAGGATACGACGCCTATGTCGTTTATGGATATGCATCGCGTGCAACTTGCAACAATGATCTTTCGGGAACAGTATGCGATGTTGATGTGTCGTGCGAGCTTGACTCCGTGAAGAAGGAGGACGACAAGGCAGCCCCAAAGACAAGGTACAAGCTTCGAAGGCGAGATCCGCTTGTCTCCAGGTATGAAAAGAATCAAGAAGAAAAGCTCGCCAATGAAATGCGGAACCAAAAACTCGCTGCGACGAGTGACGGGGACGGTGCAGAAGAGGCTGCAAAGGCTCTGGAGCGAGTTCCGAAGCATGCGGATGAAGGAGGAGACGGCGCGGACGATTTTCGAGACGAGCTCTATGGCAAGCGTGTGCATGCATGGGTGCTGGTTTTGGCTGGAAAGAGAGATATGCAAAAACATATTTTCATCGAGCCCTCTACCGGGAAAATGTTGAACGTGGAGTCTGACGAAGCCTGCTTCCGCTATTTTGGAATTGAGGCGCTGTTCAATCACCAGAATTACTGGGTCAATATGCAGTCGCTTCCAAAAGGCATTTACGGCATGAACTTCGATTTGACGGATCTGAAGAATTGGGAGTATGTGGTGATTGATGAAATGGCATTTGGAATGCCCCCTGAGCATGCCCTCAATGCAACCTCTGGAGCTGGAGGAAAAGACGGGGTGTTGCTCGATATTTCTGCGTCTCCTATCCGCGGAAACAACTCAAAGGTCTCGTTCGACGTCTCCGAGTCATTGACACCCAGTGCGCTTGTTGCAGGCTCGAGTATTAACAGAGAAGGAGTCTCGGATGCGGCACGGATGCTTTCAACTTCGCGAGGGGATCTAGCGGATTTGACCGTGGAAGCAGGTGAGCTCGGCGATCAAATCTTGGATTTACCACGATCCTGGGTCCGCAGTCTGGAGTTGTCAAAGTACGCGTTTGAATCTCGATATCCGGATGGAAGGAAGTTTTTGGAATTCCAAGATGCTTCTGTCGAAATGTACGCGCCGTATGTGCATCCCGAAGGGATTGTTCTGCGTGTGACGTATCATGATCGTGCGCGAGGCGTCATATCCTTGTTTTCGAATCGCAAGGACAAATTGAGGAAGCGCGTCGTCTTCGATGACGTTAAAGCAGGGCGCACAAGCGTGGAGCTGTTTCTCCCAGGAAAAAGAGGTGAGAACCAATATGAAGCACTCTCTCGTCTTGTGCAAATTCAAGGCCGAAGTCGTGAATTGCAGTTTTATGCGTCCGCTCGAACGGATGGTCTCGAATCTCGCATGGAGTATTTTGATCCGACGTATCCCTCTGTTTCGGGGTATTTGAAAACGGTTGAAACGTTCGTTGGACGGGGCGATCATCTTGTTCGTCGAAAGGTGGTTTATTCTGCCACGGGAGTTCAAACATCGGGTGCGCCCACTGCAGTGCCGGTGCTGTCCGTTGGTAGCTCAGGAGATCTCAACCACACGGCGAATTTGATGAGCTCTAGTCTTTTTAATGTTCCTGTGAACATTATCAAGCCGATTCTGAAGATCAGCGAGCAGTTTGCAGAAACAAATCCGGAAAGGATTGCAAAGAGAGTTTTTGACCGGCTTGCGCGATCTGTCCGCGTAATATACCACTATGCTCCGGACGCTATCACGCAGACCACGTACACATTTGCCCAAGTCGGCAAAGATAAACTGGACATTGACATGTCCGTGAAGGATCCTTTCGCACGCCAGCCAGACGATCAGCAGTTGATGGATATGTATCAAAATCTTTTGATATCGGAGCGTGTGTCGGAACAGTCTGTACGCGAGTCAGAGAAGGAAGCGGGAGAAATTTTTGTGCAGCGAGATCGAGACGAGTCGAATGTCTTGTTTGAGACTTCAGTGTACGACACACTTCGGAACAAGCCGTCTCAAGAAGAGATTGCGGCGCTTCGTGCTGCTCAAGAGGAAGAAGCGCGCAAGCGGTCGATGCGCGACTATCTGACTCCATTTCTTCCTCGACCAGAGGGAGTCTTCACACGAGAAGAAGCGATTGCCACCAAAGAAGCAGCTCTCAAGGCCCTCAAAGAGCGTCTTATTGACCGCGCAACTATTATTCAGTCAAGATTGGACGAAGAAAAAGCCAATCATGCGCGACGAAAGCAAGCGTTTGTTCGAAACGAAGGGCACATGGACAAGGCCGAGGAGGAAGAGTTCCTCGCATACTGCGAAGACGCCATGTTTCGCATCCATATTTTGGAGCAGCGTTTGGCTCGTCACGAAGAGCTGGCAGTCGCCAAGTATGCCGAACTGGAAAACAAACTCCGTGTCGACAACCGCTTGGCAACTTTTCTTAATGCCTAGCATTTTCCTTCTCCTTCTCCTTCTCCTTCTCCTTCTCCTCCTTCTCCTTCCCATTGCCTTCCGTCGAAGCGCGGGAAAAACGCAAACGTTTTCGAGAAATCTTCTGTAAAAATTCAATAAAACTAAACACAAACAAAAAAAGTTTGCACCCATTTTTCTTTCAGACTTGCATTTCTTTCCCCATTCTCGTTTGCTTTGCCTTTTGTTGTTTTCGAGCTTATTTCGTTTCTTTGCATTTGCATTTGCATTTGTGCACGGGTCTTTTTTGTTCTTGTTTTGAATGCCTCTCTCGTATCTTCCGCTCTTTGGGGCACTTTGTGACGAAGAGACTTCCGTGTCGCTAATTCTGAAGCAAAGTGAGTTTTCAGCGCTCAACACGAGCACGCTGCATGTTCTGCCTCCCTTTCAAAATGGTGACTTGTTCAAGTCGTTTCCCAATCCTCGGTTTCCTCTCAGCGATGATGGATCCGCAAAAACGTTCCTTTCCGAGATTTTAGGGGTTTGCGCGGATCGCGGATGTTCGCTTTCCGTGGAAGATGTTCACTCAACGATCCAAGTGAATGGTGGCTCCACGAAAAACCTGTATCCGCTCGTTGCACATGGAGACCGACAGGCTATTGCACTGTTTTTGCACTCGGTCTTCAGAGAAAGAGTGTTTTATCTGAAATCAATACTGGCGCTTCTTGAAAGAGACGTTCATTTTGCGGCGCGTCCGTCTCTCCCTGCGGCAGTTGTGCAGTCTCTGCTGTGTCTGTTGCGGTTTTCGAATGTGTCTTCAGGCCCGCTGTTCGTGATTGAACTATGGAGAAAGGAATTGAACACAGAGTATGTATTGCTGCTCAAGGTATTGTTGATGATTGCGGGGCGGTCGGAATCACTGAATAAGATGTTAGCAGATGATCTGCTCCAGTCGCTGGACGATGCCATCGACGCGTTCTCCTTCTTTCGAGAAAGATTTTCTGTTGTGGTGTCGGACGTCGAATTGGTTGTCGAGCAGGGGTTCTTGCTGCTGTTCGGTTCCGTTTTCCGCTTGAAAAGTGCGTTTCGAAGAATCCCCGGATTGGCTGTCTTGTGTTCAAACCCTGCAGAAGAAGCTACAGAACAGCTGAGTTCGCTGGTGAGTGCAATCTGTGACCAAGTTTCGCATGCCGAGAGTTTGGAGTCCCAAACAAAGTTTTCTGTGTTGATGGGGTGCCTTCATTGCTGCTCTGCAGTGCTGACGTGGTTCAACAAACACTCCATTGTCAGCTCAAACGGTTCGTTTCTACCACAGCTGCTGCACGTTGCGGGAGAATGTCTTCGTTCCATGTACCTGACAGGCGATGTTGCATTTGGTTATCACCAAATGCTGATTCGTAGAAATGTGTATTTTCCGCTCTTCGATGTTCAGGATGTTGAAAGAAGGTCTTTTTTGGATTTCCGATTTCCATGGTCGTTCCCTTGTGCCGTCGACATTCCAACCCTGGAATCATTTGTGCATGCATTCAAGTTTTCCTGGCCTCTACAAGCGCGTGATTTTTTTTCTTTTCTTGCCCTGTCCGCGGCAAGACTGCCGGACGATGCGTCAAATTTCATGGCGCTGTTTGACATGAGATCCATTATGATCGCTCAAAATGGATCCGAAACTGTTTTCCCAGACCTGTACCAGTTGTTTTCAAATGTTGCGGATTCGTCGAGCGCAGACTCCTTCAACGCCGAGGATTTCTCAACCTTGCCAGAAACATGTGGATTCTCATCCGGCTGCCAGCTGCATCGACTAACATTCGCTCACAGTGCATTGGAATGGGTAATCAAAATCATTGATTCGTGTGGCCCTGGTGGGGTGCCGTTAGACACGAATGTGTGGGAAGACATAGTCGATGCATTCTTGCTGTTTTGTCTGAGTCTCTTGCGTGCGCAGAAGAAGGCATGTTTTTCAAAACTGCGCGATGTGGTGTACCAAACAGTCGGTGTGCAGTTCGAGCCATTTTTGGTACACTTGCTGCCAGGGATCCGGCGACCGAGGACGGTTTCTGTCATGTTGTACACCCTGAATCTTTTAGATGTTTGTTCTGTTTTTGCAGATGTGCTCAAAACACTGGCGACGTCCAATGATGTTCCGAGTTTGTTGAATTTCCAACAAGGGATCACCTCTTTGCTGCTATTTCTGCGCACAGTCAACGTGTCGAACAGCCATGAAGGCAGTTTCGACAGTGTTTCCAATTTCCTGGGTCTGGTCGTTCGCAGTGTCGTCCCATCCGAGCTTGGCGTTCGCCCACTGTTGCTCATGTGTGATCTGATGTTCAATATCTTGCCGGCGAATGCGGCGCCGTTCGCACAAGAACTTGCACGTCAATTATTTACGACATTCTCGTTCGCAGCCATTGATTCTGAGGTACGGACGGACTCCGTCGCAGCTCTCGGGCCCAGCTTAACGTGGTGCTCTTCTTTGTTGCAGAATGATATCGCATTCCACCAAATGGCGATTGTATTCTCTGTTTCCTCGTTGAACGCACTGTTTCTTGCGAGGGGGATCGTGTCTGTCATTGTGAGCAATGCTCTCAGTTTTGTCCCTGATATGCCTGATACGCGTGCTTTGGTTCCACACAACTTGCACGCTCCTGTTTGTGCTGCTATTTCGTTTGCACTCATGTATCCAGACGTTGTCGATTCTCGTCTGATGTTCCTGCTTGTGTCGCGACTGTGTCTGTACAGCCAGCCGTTTCTCGAGCATGTCAGGAATCATGAGTTAAAAGGGAAATTGTTGGCCGTGATTTCACCAGTTTCTTCTGAATTAGTGGAAAAGAACCGCTTTTGTTTGCTCAACACCGGCGTGACTTTCGGTGATCCAAGAACGATAGTTAAGGAAATCGTATTGTCAGAGACAAGTCAGCGACAGTTCTGTCTAGCAGGTCTCGAGGTCGATTCTCCCCATCGTTTTATTTGCTTTGTTGTAACTCTTGCAGAAGTCCTCCGGCGGGTCAATCGCAGTTCTTGCCCTCCGCACGTTGCGACGGTCGTCGGTGAATTCTCTCACAAGTTTTTAAAGCGTTCGTCGTCGATTTGCAAAAGTATTTTGCGTTCACTGTCTGTGACAACGTCGACGTTTTTTGCAGACCGGGAGAAGCTCTTCATGGATTTTGCAAAGGCGCTGTGTTTCTTGCACACGTTTTCTCTCCGGACCCACTCTTTGGAAGTCAGCAGGAGCTGTTTTGTCGACCTTCTTTTGGTGATCACTGATTTTCCAGTGGCGCATTCCGTTGTGTGCCCTCTTATTGCGGAAGCTTTCCTTCATATGATTGCCATCTCGTGTGGACAGCCTGCGTCCGATCTCGAAACTCTGCAGAGATTTTTATCCGACCAGATATTGCAGTATGTCTGCCAGACGGCGTCTGGCGATCTGAAAACTTCGTATCTTCGAACGTTGACAATGTGGCTTTCCGTGACGGATGCTTCGACGGCATTAGTGGGTTCGCGCGTGTGTGATGTTCTCTCGTCCTGTCCCTTGATCGTCGATCTCGCTGTCTCTCAGTCCTCTGTGTCCCCTTCCGACTCTTTCTTCGTCTTGTCGTTTATCTCGCCGTCGGTGTTTGCTTCTCGCTGGATCGCTGCTGTTGAAATGATCAAGTTTGAGCTGATTGGCAACGGTGCCCACTTCTTGGAGGCCTCGTCGTTTTTGATTTCGTACTTTTTACGATTTGGTGTGCAAGTCTTGTCCTTCATTAACATTCCCGAGTTGATTGATTGTCTCGTGTTGAACAAGCAGTTGTCGTCGAGTACGATGTTGGATGTTTCGTGGTTCATGTGTCTTTCCATTGTGGATGTTCTGCTGCATATGGAGAACGCAACAGGCCAAGTTTCACAGGCGTATCCAAAAGTTGCCGCAGCGCTGCATTGTTTTGCTTCCGTGCATTTGCAGCAGCTTGTGCATGGCATTCGACTGTTTAGCGTTGATCCGTCGTTTGGCTCAGCCATGTTCTTTGCGTTTTCCTCAAAGGTAGTTTTCCACTTGGTCCAGTCGGATATGATTTCAAATCTGCTGGACCAGCGCGTGTCCTTGTCTGTCAAGTCTTCCGTAGCATCCACTTCGCTGCGCGAATGTCTGTTCGTGTCTCTTTGTGATATTTTGAGAGCAGTTCGGGAGTCTCGAAAGTTCTTTTTGAAGTTTGTTCCACGGAATTTCGCGAGTTCCATGAAGGATTCGTTTACGTCTAATCTTGTGTTTGAAGGTTTTGAGGATGTCTGTCGCAACGATTTGTTCATGAAAAGTTACAAAGCAGTGGACTGGAAAAGCGTGCGGTCGAATTCGGAGGTTGCATCGCTGCTGCGCAAGCTCCCAAATCCATACAGCGGTATGCCACAACATCAGTCCGGAGGATCCGTTGACTCTGTGGTCGCAATGATGCTGATTGGCGGCTTCTATTTGACCCGGTCCGCGGTGTTCTCATGCGAAAGAGGAGGAAGCATGGTGTCTGTTTTGGAAGACGAATGCCGAAACTTCCTGACTTCCTTTCCCAACGTTCGCCAGTTCGAATTCAACGACATCTCGCTCCGCTCTCTCGTTCCGTCTGTCTCGGATCATCTCTTGTTTTTGCTGCTCAGGGCGGCGCATCAATGACATTAAATGTGTTTATAAGGGTGCTTCCTTAAAAAATTGAGCTCGGAGATTCCGAAGACTTCTTCCATCTCCGTTTTCCCGTTTTTCAGTCTTCTTCTTTTCTTTCTGCTACCCGTTTTGTATGATTATTATTTTGGTTTCCCTTTTAGAATTTCCTTTCTCAATTTCATCTCCTGCACCCGTTTCCTACTTCTGCTTCTGTTCCCCTCTGCTGGTGCTTCTTCCGACCGTTGAATAATGACACGCCATTGTCATGCACACGGAAGGAAGTATACATAAGCAGACACGGTCAATACTGGCCGACACCAGCACGTTTGTTTCACAGGAATTCGTGCTTACGCACGCTCGGCCTTTAATGCAACATCCGTAGCCATCTATTCTATCAATCGTTGGTTTGGTTTTTTGGGTCCACTTTTTGCAACGTTTATGCCATAAGGCGACCGAGTATCGCGAGCGGCGGAAGAAAAGTGTTTGCATGTCCCGCATGTAGCTCACCGATTGATCGAGATTGGGAACGGAGCGCGGAACATTTATCTGAAGAGCGCCGAGAGGCGTGTTGGGGCCTATTCCCTTCCAGGCAACGGGATGCAAGATTGAATATGCATGTCTATTCGTTGGTATACATGTTCAGTGTATACTGTAGGCGTCGATTGAAATGGGACGCGCCATAAAAGGGAAAAAATCGTCTCGCTTGAGTGCTGCGTGCCTTTTGTCCTTTTGCGAGCCAAATAGAAGACCAATAACAACAGCAAAAACGTGAACATGTTCGTGTCTCCAAACAGTCGAGAATTGTGATTTCTTTTCATTTTGATATTTTTATATTTTGATTTGAGTGTTTTCATTATCGTCCTCGTTTCTGGGTATCTTGAAAGAATGCGGCTGTTGTCGCACATCAGTGGCATGGGTATGGAGACTCTGTCCGTTTTGAAAACTCGAGGATACCGTTCTGCATACGATGTTTTGTCCAGGCCCGAGTACGAGGTTGCGGAGGACCTTGGAATATCCATCTTGGAGTGCCGCGAGCTGGTCTCGAAGCTTGCCGAGAAATGCGCTCCGCTGGTACTGGCTGCTGCCAAACTTCCTTCACTATCGAATCGGAAAGCCGGGATTCAATTTCTGGATCGGGCGTTCAAAGTATGATTTCTGGTATTCGCAGTTCTGTATCGTTTCCCCACTCAAAACCAACGCTGATGCTGATTCCGATACTGATGATCATGGTGTCCATTTCTCCTTCTCCTTCTCTTCTCTTCCGGCGGATAGGGCGGAATTCCTGTGGGCATTCTGACTGAAATCTGTGCACCCCATGGCTGCGGAAAGACGCAACTATGCCTAACGCTGATTGCCAACACCATTCTTGACTGCATTTCCGAGGCTGCGTTCAACGACCACGTTCGCGTTCTGTACATCGACAGCGATCGAGCGTTTGATCCTTTGAGGTTTCTGGAGATTTTCTCAATCATTGCAGGCAGGCGAAGCATCGATGTCGACAACCGCTTGAAGAAGCGGGTTCTTGACTCTGTAGTGGTGTACAATATCTATGCGATTCATCAGCTGGATACGCTGCTTGGTGATTTGTGGAAAAGTGAGTTTGTCCAGCTGGATGTATCCTTGTTGGTTGTCGATTCCATAGCGGAAATGGTCAGAAGATCCGAGCTGACTCCCGTCGTTCAGTCTGAAGTGCTGAACAGAATAGCGGCTCAACTGAAGAGGATTGCTTCCACTTTTGATTTGCCTGTGATTGCTACGAATCACGTCGCTGCAGATGATCGTGCGAGCCTTGGAATTGCATGGCATCACGCAATCAACTTGAGGATTCGTCTTGCACGAGCAGGGGGAGGCCAGCCGGCTGTCGACGGGTTCGCGGGACAACCGCTGCTTATCACTGTTGACAAGAGCTCAGTTTGCCCGGCAACGACAGGACACTCTAGAATCTGTGACGCCGGTGTCGAATAGTCTGTTTGCATGGAACGCGAATCGGTATGTGGTTGCTTCAATTTTACAGATAATCTATTGCCCGAATGTTTGGACACGAATCTTGCGATTTTCAAAGTATGACTGGGCAATGGCAATAGCATCTCTGCTCTCGATGTCCTCAGCTTTGTCGTCAGTGATGAAAACTTTGACCGGAAAGGCACCACGGAGGAAGACATTGATATGCGACAGGAAAGCATCTGCCACAGACTGCGAACCATAGCCGCGAAGAACAAAGAGGCCGATGCGATGTTTTTCGGTGACTTGTACTTCCGAAACGTCAGACTCGACGTTGCGGTGCGGGACATAAGGAAGACCCATCTGCTCCCAGCCCAGAGTCTTCCGCTCTGCGGTCTCCTCATTTGGTGTAAGCAGAAGAACAAAAGGCGGATCTGCGGAATCGATCTTCATGAACGCTCGGATTTTCTCGACTGGAGTGAACTGTGTTGCGATGAGCAGGGTGCACTTCAGCGGTTTCTTTTCAAACGTGTAGATGTTCATCCACTGGAATTGATGTCCTCGTTGGAGATAGAAAAAATATTGTCTGTCGCGATTGATCGTGCGGCTCCAGTCTGTAGTTCCCAACGTCCATCCGAGGCGCTGATCGGTGTTTCCCCACGTGCTCTTGTCATCCGGATCCACGGGCAAGACGTACGTGGTAACGTTAGCGTAGTTCAGTGCCATTACGGAGATCATGAAATCCTCGCCGGTGTCTTTCGTAAACGGCTCTTCCCTAAATAACAGTGGCAGCCACGCAGCCTCCATGAACCAGTGAGAACAGAGATAGTCCACAGGCGTCAGGGTTTTCGCCAGCAGACGCGTCCATGGATCCGGGAACATGACGCCTCCCTTCGTATAGTCAAAGTGGAACGGGAGTACGCCGTTTTCTGGGCCGGGGAGCAGCCATCCAATGGATCCAAGAACACCGCGGAACCGGGTCTTCATGGTCCGCGTTGCGTATTCCAGAAATCTTCTTCCAGGAAGAACATCGTCGTCCACAACCCACACATACTTCGTGCTGACTCCCAGAGCGATTTCAAAGCGACCATAGTACCCAAGGTTCTTGGAGGAGTAGAAAACCTCGGTTTGCGTCTCGTGGCATATCGATTTGACATTTTCAACAATCCGAAGGGCTTCCGCAAACTGCAAAGTTCCAAATGCCACAACCCAAATGGCTTTCGGAGGTGTCGTTTGTCCTATTAGCGACCGGAGCTGATTTTCCAGCAGATGGACTCGTTTCCAGACGTTCAGGATGACCGTGACCTCCAGCGAGCCAGCCTGAACAAGAGGTTCTTTCTGCAGCTCATCAAACGTAGGGCCCTTTGAAGCCGCAACTGCACGATTCAGCATCTTTCGCTTAGCTCGAAGAATTTCTTCGGCGGGAGGGTCCGCAGAAGCCTGTGCGGACGGATCCAGAGCAGGGAGTTCTCGCACCCATGCCGCACAGGAAAGGCGTTGTTTTTGATAAAGCGTTGAAACTCGCTCTGAAGCAATCTCCACATCAGACGACGACGACGACGACGACGACGACGAAGACGATGAACCTACTCGGAGAAATATGAGAACAAAGGCAGTGAACAGGCAAGCAGCGGTGAGTATATATAGTTTCGCGCGTGGAGAAGCTGCTCTCCAGGATCGCAGAAACATAATAGAGTCAAAGGCAAATCGCTGCATCCTTTGTTCTCAGCACACACGGACGGACTGACGCCTTCTTGAGTTCACCAGCAGGCAGCTCCACTTTTCTTCGCGTGTTTTTCGAAACCACTCAGCGCACACGTTAGGCAATAAACAATAAACAAGCTTACTTTTATAAAAGGAATCTAAAATTTAAAATTATTTTAAAATTTAGTTTTTTAAATTTTTTTAAATATATTAAAAAAAGTAAATTCTGGGAAAAGCAAAAAATATGCAACAGAACTAAGGAAAAAGAGGAGAGAAGCAGAGAGCTGCGAGATTGGAAAGCGCATGCGAAATGGCGTCTGGCGGCGAGCAGCAGGCGAGGAAACTGTCGAGAGTTTTTGGAGACATGCTCGTGGAGTGTACGAAAGATGGAGAGTTGCTTTTCAATTATTTTATTTTATTTTCTTCTTTCATCATCTTTATTATTATTATTATTATTATTATTATTATTATTATTATTATTATTATTTTTGGGGGGTGTTTTTGTTTAAGGAGATACTGTTTAACGGGGCTCGGGAATAGAAGGAAACAGCCGTCAGCTCTTGGCGCTCATGGGCCGTCGAGAGGCGGTCTTACCAGCGTCTGAAAGGGACCGACTTCGGGAGGACACAGGATCGAAAGTACATTCTTTAAGTTCTGCTTCGTCCATTTCCCTCTTCTTTTCCAGTCGTTTCTGCTCTGATTTCTTGGCATCTTGAAAGAGAGCTTCATGCAGCGGTTGGTGATCTACGCGTTTCTTGCTCGCCAAAACCGCACTCCGCTCAGAGATCTGAGGACGGAACTCGGATTCCTCTTGCACTCGGGCGCGATCCTCCAACGGGTCATAGATATAGGACATGAAAGCCCCCACTGCAATGTGCTGTTTGTGCAGCCGCTTGTCCAAAGCATCTGAAAATTCCGCAAACGAATACTGCTTATCCGGATCGGAATGCAAGATGTACAACACTTCTCGCGCGACTTCGGAACGGAGCAACGCAGTGTTGCACGAGTCGGCTGAAATGAATCCGTCGCGATCCATCGAGTCCAGCATGGAGAACAGGATCGAAAACTTCTTCTTCTTCTTTTCTTCAAACAGCTTTTGGGATTTCTCAGAAGAGTGTGTCATATTCGCCATCTGCGCAACCTTGTCTTTTTCCTTTTGTTCCAACCTCTGGCGCACTGCTTCGATCTCCGTCCGCGCGTTGTACAGATGATCGGACACATTGCGATTTGACACCACCGAGGCAGAACGCTGCTCGTCGCTGTTCGACGAACTTTCGTTGGATCGTGCAGATTCAAGACGGGGTCGAAAAAGGGGTTGGCCGGTGATCGGGTCTACCCTCGCATCGGCTTGCTGCTGCTTCAGCTCCTCGATCACAGCGTCTCGCTCCTGCTTGGAATACACCAATCGATTGATAAAATCGTCAAAATTCTCGCCATCTCGCTGCCGCTGGACTTTGCGGGCAAATACGGACGACTTCTCTGTTTGGGGCCGGAATGTCGCTTCCTGTTCCGCAAGTTGCTCGTATTCCAATTGTCGCAACCTCCTGCGCTCCGCATCAAGGAACAACTGATCATAATGAGTCATGTGCTGCTCTTTGAGCAATCGATCCTTTTCAGAAACTAACAGCTCCGACCTGCGGTTGATCTGCGGTTGAAACGTGCATCCTTCCATCTTCCGCCTTTCCTCCTCTAATGCGAGCCTTAGCCGCGCCGCTTCACGATCCTCGTTGGACGTGAGGAGCCTGTGCAGGTGCTCATTCTTTGTGCTCGGAGCATCTCCTTGCATCCTCCGGGCAACTTGCGAAATCTGTGGTTTGAAAGTAGCCTCGGGGTCATTCTCCGCTTCCTTTCTGGCCTTTTCCGCTTCTTTATCGCGCTCTTCGCGCTTCCGCATTCCTTCTTTGTACAGACGATCGCCAAAATTGTCGTATCCGTCTGCTCGTTGCTGGTTGATCGACCGCGAAACGCTGGACATTCCACGCCTGCGTGAGCGCAAGTCAGCATCCTTTTGCTCTTCATGCCTCTGTCGCACCTCTTCGTTGTGCTTCACACGCACAAACGAATCTGAGTGCAAGCGAGAGAACACAGTGGAACCATTCTGGTCCACTCCGTATGAATCGTGGAGCGGAGATGACGACTCGTAGGAAGCCGATGCATTGTGCGCCACAATTTCGTCACGTCCCTCTGCAGTGGATGGTCTTTGCTGCACAGCAGTTGTGGCAGCTTTGGAATTCGATGGTGGAACACGTGGAGGAGCAGGAAGGGACGCGGACTCGGAAGACGACGCGGAAACAGACACATGCACAGACGACGACGACGACGACGACGAAGTAGTGGTCGTGGCAGTGGTGGCGGTGGTAGACGTGGGTGTGTACAGCGAGGCAGATGATGCCGGCACCGAGACAGGTGGAGGTGGGTGAGGCGGTGCCAAGCCAGGCGAAGAAAAGGTCGATGCCGAAGCGGAGTGTGGAGGAGGTGATTTGACACGATCTCTCGGCTGTGCGAGTGCCTCGATTCGTTCTTTTCGAGACTTTTCTTCCAAACGCTTTCGCTCTCGCTCCTTTTCCTTTTCCTTTGCGATCTGCGGCTGGATATTTCGAATGTTTGCCCTGATATGATCAGACAACGGGTCGACGACGTGCTCTCCAAGGCCATGCTTTTGAACAAACTGCACTGCCAGCATCCGAGGATCATCGTCCTCGTGAATACGAATCTGATCGGAGCGACCGTCACCAATCTCCACCGTCATGATCAGAATCACGCGCCGCTTGCCCTGTGACTGGCCGCTTTCGGCAGCGTAGGCAAGTCGCTGCTGCTGCTGTTGCAGAGCTCGTTCTTGCGCAAGACGCTCGTTCTCCTCCATTCGGCGTGCTTCCTCCATTGCTGCAGCACGCTCGCTATTCGGCATACTGCGAGACTGCGGTCGCTGTGAATGTGCAGTTCCTTGATTATGCGGTGGACTGCGACTCTTTCGTTCAGAAACAGCAGTCGTCGTCGTCGAAGTCGCCGTCACAGCAGCAGGGCTGGAAGGTCCGGAGGAACCAGCCGAGGGATTGGACCGTCTCTGGAGCGCAAGATCTGCAGCACGGGCGTCTCGGAGCTCTTGGTTCAACCGTCGCAGCTTATCATCCTGGACAGAAACACCCGAGTTTGAATGATACGCAGAATGCTGCTCGAACTTGTCATCGAGTGCCTGTTTCATGGCAGCTTCTGCACGCGAAATGCGCTCTGCAATCGCCCTGTCGCGCTCTTCAATCGTCGGAGACGTTATGGAATTCGTTCGGGACATCAAAGAAGCACAGCGCCGAAAAAAGGAAGAAAGAAAGAAGAAAACACGATGAAGAAGCAAGAAAAATTCAAAGCAGTGAAAATTATACCAGAGATGGTGGGGGTGGCAGGGGAACGAATAAGTTACAACAACAATAAGAAGGATAAGAATGATGAGAATAAAGCTGTGGAAAGCTCGGAAAGAATGAGGATGGAATCGAATGCAAAAGGTGGGGGGAAGTGTTTTTGGCAGAGACCTCTCCAGCGCTGCCCTTTGGAGAGAGACTTTCAGTTCATTTTTCGGAGACGTTGACGAAGAGCCGGACTTTTTTTTCCCCCCTTCCTTACCCCTTCCCACCTTTCTCCGGGAATAGAGAGAAGGCCTGGGAACAATCTGCAATAAAAACAGCAACAGAATACGACGGGTGAAGCGGGGAGAAAGTGCTGGGAGTTGTTTTGAAAGTTTGGTTTTAAATCTAGTGTTCGTGTTGCTTTTCAAGCCATTCGAGCTGCTCCTTTTCCCACTCCTTCTTCTTCTTTTCGCCGACGACGGCAGCTGATTCTGCTCGAACACCCAGTTCGCGCTTGCATCGCTCGACCCACTTTCGCACCGTCGGGACGTCAACACCCATGCGCTTGGCGAATCTGTCGTCTGGAATGGTGACGTATGTGAGCGGCATAAGGCCCTTGTCTCGCACCTCCTTCTCCATTACATCGTCTCTCTTGGTATCTGGTTCGTCTTTCCTCTCGCGGAGCGTGACTTCATACTCTCCAATGGTCAAATACCCCTCGCTGCTTTCTCCGTCGTCGCCACAAGCATCGTGTTTCTTCGTCGCACCGCCCTTTTTCTGATCCACAATAAAGGACTGCCACATGAGCATTCGCGGAACGACACGGTCTTGAAGCGAGTAGGAAAACACAAAATGATGGGCTGCAAGATAGTCCATTGAATAGCCGCATTGGTTGACAAACCAATCAAAACGAGGTCCAATTGTTCGCTCTGGATTCGCACGAACTACAAAGATCGATTTGCACAGTCGCTCAATTTCAGAGTCTCCCATCCCGCGGGAGCGAAGGTACGACCGAGTTTCTGCAACATGTCGAGACGAAATGACAAGCGTCCACGGAATGTTGGAAAGCAGCGAACGCGCTCGAGTGTCTGAATATCCCATCTGCGACGTGAGAAATCGAAACTGCTCAGAAAGACGACCGGATTTGTACGCTAGAACTGTTGGAGTTCGTTCAATGAGCGACCGGATGTTGGATTCGGAGAACCCAATCGACCGACACTCGGACAAGAACCGTGCGTACAGAGCATGCCGCGCGCTGTCCTCAAGCGGAACCGCAAGCATGACCCAGCGAAAAACATGACGAAGACGATGTGGACGGACACGAAAGATGTGTTGCAGCTCGTTGACGGCGAGCTTCGTAACAAACTCTGGGTCTGTAACATGCAGCAGTCGTCGTAGAGTGGGAGGCGGCAGGTTTGACAGCAAATCAAGTGATTCTGCAACCCGCGTGTTTGCTAGGAATGCGCGAATGTCAATCTTTGGGTCCGTGGAGGTAACATGTGCACCGTCAGCACTGGAACTGACCGTGGTAGTGGTAGTAGTAGTCGTGGCAATCAGCGCGGGATCATCTGGAAAGACGACCGACAGTTCACCGGCAGACAAGGCGAATCGCAACAGTTTGCCAGATGGCTTTGTCAGTTTCAACATTTTGGTCAGCTCATCGACATCCACATGCTCCTGCAGCACAACCTGCTGCGGATTTGACGTGAACACGGTCGATCGCGCCACGGACTCGACTGCATCGGAGATTTCGCTGGGATTCCGATTCAGTGCCGTGCCGACTGCAGTGATTCGATGCGTCAGATTCTCCAGCAATGTGCTGCGGTCGACCAGAGTGGAAAACGACTGTCGAGCTGCAAATCCAGTCGAGCGAAGCATGCTCTTTGCCGCACACGCTGGCGCGTTCCGGAAACTCCCAGACAAAACGATGTGACTGACAGCTCGAAAGAACATGATGCTCGTTTTCTTGCCCGAACCAACCCAGCAAATCTAACAAGATCGCCCTGCGAGAATAAATGGAAAAATGCCACAGGAAAAAAAAAGATCCCGTTCTCTTTTCTTGCGCGTCACTCTGGCGTCTGGCGTCTGGCCTCTCGGAAGCCTGGTGTTGCAAACATTCCGAGTGAATCATGCTCTCTTCGTGTGTGCAAACAGAGAGAAAGAGTTTGTCGGATTTCTGCCTTGGTGGGCGCTCTTTTTTTAATTTACGTCAGTTGGCAAGAAAGGGCAACGCAATCCCCTTTTCAGTGCTTTTGAGAAACAAAAACCCCCGCACGCCCGCTCTCCGTCAGCTTAGGACTTGCTCACTTCGGACGCTCGCTGAAGAACGGAATCGCGGGTTGGCGGAGGTCTTTCGCCTTCTTTCGGATACACAACATACTGCCGCTAAACCACGTTTTGTTTGTAGTTGACGAACGGAATCGTAAGAATCTTGCCCACATGTTCTCGGGGAGACTTGGATATATACAGAAACCCAAGAGAAAAAATAACAAGAACAAGAACAAGAACAAGAACAAGAACGAGAACGAGAACGACGGTTATAGTGAGACATACGTTCAACAGGACTTTGTCCAAGAATTGAGGAGCGGCAATGTACGCAACCGCAAAAATAGGAACCCCTACATACACTGTGAATTTAAAGGCCTCCAGCAGCTTTCCACCCATTGCAACAGTATTCCCGAGAAATGCAGCGGACGCAGATGCTGGACACAATGACCACCAAAAAAAGGACCTTCGAAAAAGGAAAAAAAAGGGCCAGTTCGTCAAAAGCCAGCCTTGCGTGAGTGCGACAAGCGAAACCCCGGAGGAACTCAACTAAGCTCAAGAGACTCGAGCAGATACTGGCAAAAAGCCGGGGTGATGCATGTTTCGGGAATTCGAGATGTGTTTCCATTTTATTATTATTATTCTTACTATTTTACTATTTTATTATTTTATTATTTTAGCATTTTAGTATTGAAATATTTCTTCAATTTGTTGTTTCATTCTTTTCATTTCTTCCATCTCTTTTGATCGGTACCAGGCTTTTCACTCTGCCAGCATTTGATCTGAGTTTCACTTATTTATTTACTTACTCTTCTTCTTCTTAGTATTATTATTATTATTATTATTATTTTACATTAATTTTTGATTCATCCGATCCATGTCCCAGTTGTCGAGGATATCCTGGCCGTCATTGTCCGACAGTGCTTTCATGAACATGGTGGACTCGAAGCTTGTTTCCGAGTCTGAGCTGTCGGCTATGTTTTCGCAGTCTTCTCTTTCAGATGAAATGATTGCTTGCGGCAGAGAGCTGAGTCAGCCGCTGTCTCAGACGTGGGTGCTTGCGGACTGTGGTCAAAACACTCCCAATAGACTTGGGTATGACAAGTCGGACATTTTGAACGAAGACGGATTTTCAGGCTTGGATATTCCGGGTGTTTGCTCGCTGGAAGTGCCGTCACTGAGCAGCACGCCCTGTGGAATGACTGTTCCTTCCAGCGACTCGCATCATGGTCGTGATGATGATGACATTGGCGGTGCTGGTGGAGGTGTTATAGAGGATGAGGAGAGGAAGACGGGGTTGGGCGAGGCAATTGAAGATGCGTCCTGCCATTCGGGCACGTCAACGATGTCGTCGCATGCGAGTGCACTCTCGATACCGTGGTTTGGCGTACCGTTTCAACTGCTCCCGTCCTGTTCAGTGGTTGTGCTATGGAAACACGGGACAGCGATGCACTCGCCTTGGATTGGCGATGTCCACTCTGATGTATTGAAGACAATGACAAATCGAGTTGGGATCCGGTTCTCCGGCATTCTTCCGATGTGCATCTCGTGTCGGTTGATTTTGCTCGATGATGGTTCGCAAAGCGGATTTAATAAGATGGTTCCCAAGTCTCGCAAGACCGGAGTTGCTCCATTCGAATTGTGTTTTCCTGCGGGCGACTTCTCTGGAAAATCCGAAGTGTTTCCGTTCGAGCCGTTTATTATTCCGAAGCCGACAGTTGGCGTTGGCCTGAATTTGAGGTTCGTGGTTATTGTGCAGGACAACCTCACAGGACGACAGCTCAATATTGTATCAAGCTCCTGCTTCCAAGTTCGGGGTCGACAGCCCTCCACTCCCGAGGAGAACGAGCGTCGCCGCCTGCGCAACGCGACACGAAGGCTTGGAGAAGAGGAATTGTCAATGCAGTAACGAATACGGGAATGAGGTGTCCTTTCTTTTTAATTAGCATGAACATGTATTTATGGATGAACAACAATGAAAAGGAAAAAGAAAAGAAAAAGCAGATGTAGAGATTTATGAAATGTCCAAAAACTGCAGATCATAACGTAATATGACGAGGTGGGGGGGTTGGAAAGAAATTGGCGAGCCAAGAGAAGGAAAAAAGGAGAACACGCGTGTTAATAGTCGCCATAGGCTCGCTTGAAGGACTCCCAGTGACCAGTGGCGTTCGTATCTAAACACCAAGGAACCTCGGAGGTGGCGGACTCGCGATCCAAAGTACACGGCCCCAGAGGGAGCCGTAGACCATACATGACCTCACTGGCATCCATTGCAATCTTGCATTTGATGGAGACATGGTCAGACCAACCACACTCTGACATTTTCCCCAACGCCCGGCACGCCAAAGGAGACGCGTCGATGACTGGCCGGCCAGCAGAGGTCTCCACAGAGCACGAGGGTCCGAGGTCAACAATCTTTAGGTTCACACTCTGTCCTGTCGAGGAAGAAGAGCACGTGATTGTGGCTCCACATCCGAAGCGCTGCGAGTCAGCCGCATAATACCAGTCGCAGTTTCCGCACGAAGGGCCGCAGCTCGTTTGCGGATCGCAAAACGACGTCAGGTAGTACATGCCGTCAGCAGGAATATTCTTGTTTACACACACTGCATAGCCCACACAAGCCACTGCGAACACGTACGCAAAGCAGAAACCGATTTTCATGATCCAGACTGCACAAGACAAGATGCGGTGGTGTTTTTTAACCCCCCTTCAATTAGGTGCTGATTGTGAAAAACGGGGAGAAAGACGGGGAGAAAACAAGAAATCAAAAGAATCGAACCACTTGGCTGTCTTGTCTTGTCATGCTGCACAGGATCCTCTCAGCGAGCCAGCAAACACTCCGCAGGCTGTGCGTCTACTCGCACGACGTACGACGAGTTTAATTAAACATAATTTCCTCCAACGCAGGCTTGCCGGAAGGTTTGTCGTTCCGGTAAGTGCCTTCCTGAGAATTTTTTGGCGTTAAAGGACTGTTCGTAAGAGCTCTCTACTGGACCAATTACTCGGCGGAGACAACCACGGAAGTGGCGTGTAGCGAGCTGCCGCGTCGCGGGCGGAGGGTGCAGCAGCAGCATTTTTTTTCAAAGTTCTTTTTTGCATTTCTTTTGGGTTGATCTTCATTCAGTAGCAGGTGGGTGGGGGAATAAAAACCCAGCCATGTTATCCGCTGGTATCACAAACTCATCGAACACGAGAAGTTTGGGATTGAAGGGGAGTACTAACAGACAGTTGATTGCATCACACGCTACCAACAGCAAAAACAGAAAGCTTTGAAAGCCCAGAGAAATCGCGGGTTTTGCAATGGCCTTGATTTTACGCCGATTGAGGAAGATACAGAGAATCATCAAGTAGTAAACATCGCATTGGAAATCCAAAAAATAATGACTGCGAAAATAGCTGACAGTGGAATGGTAACAGCCCACGACACCAATATTTTGTACAGAACTCGGAAATTTGTGTGTTTTCTGCCATTCACAAGAGCCACTCCAACAAGGCTTCCGACGGAAATGTGGGTAGTTGACACAGGAAGTCCCATCATAGTTGCAAGCAGTACGGAAAAGGCGGTGCCAAAATCCGCACAAAACCCCATGGAAAATGACAAACTGGTGATTTTGTGCCCAACAGTTTCCATTACAAGATGACCCCACAAGCTCAGGCCCAGAGAAATGCCAGATCCTCCCATTACTGCGATCCATAGGGGCATAGAAGTATCGTCTTTGACTTCTTGCGCATTATCAAGCTCGTACGCTTGCATAATAGCATTAAATGGACCAATCGCGTTAGCGGAATCGTTTCCTCCGTGTGCAAACGCCAACACCGCGGACGTCAAGACCATGAGGGTTCCGAACCAGAGTTCCGCAATCTTTAAGCGATGTGCATGCTCCGAATTACCCACATCATTTGGTTTCAATGACGACGTTGAAGCACGATCTTCTGTCACTTCTTCATCCGTCTCAACCAACGGCTCATGTGCAAGAAGTTCAGCGTCCGCTGCGTCGCTGAGAACTTCAGAAGGTGGAAATTCGATCCCTGTCTCGGCTGTCTCTAATTCATGCTCGAGATCGTTACGGATGTCAACGCTGTCTGTGCGAGGTGACTTTTTCAGAACGAAAACAAGCACGATTGCGATAGCGGCGATGCACAACCCGAATCCTAGACTGATAAGAAACGATGCCCAGATCGGAATGTTTGGCCGGAGCTGCGATGGGCTTTTTAAGAACAGGATGAAGAGCAGAGATCCACAAACCAGCCCGTACAGAAAAGGAACAAGCCGACGAGTCCACACGTCTGGAGTGCTGCTCTGCAACACGAAAGTCTTGAGTATCCAAAAGAACGAAAAGGCAACAGAGAACCCCACGAATGGACTTGCGATCCAAGAAATAGCTGTCGTCCAAATCAAGCTGGTGGAAACGTTGGTGATCCCTTTGGTGTATATGCACAGCGCAACAACAGAACTGACAATCGCATGCGTGGTGGATACCGGCATCGAGAAGTACGTCGCAAGCATCGTGAAGACAAATGTCGCAGCAATTGCACTCCACATGCATATCATGAACAGCTGCATCTCGCCAGTGAACAGCGTTGGCGGAAGCAGGGATTTGATTGAATTCGCTACGTACTGACCCATAAGCACAGTTCCACAAAATTCCAGAATAGAACCGGTAATTGCAGCATTGCGGATTGAAATCGCTTTGGACCCAACAGAAGTGGCCCAAGAATTCGCAGTGTCATTGGCTCCAATCGAAAGCGAAAATAGAAACGAAACTATCCCTCCCGTCACAACAACAGCAGGGACTCCCATGTTGTTGCAGTACTCGTTTCACAAGAAAAATCCTACAGCAAAAAAGCAGACGAGAGAAAAGCCATCCAGAGCGGGCCCTCCTCTGAGAGGGGGGGGGGGGAAAGCAAAATAAATTAAAATTAAAAATATATATAAAGTAGACTGTATGTGAAAAGATCGTGAGAGTGCCCAGACGCCAACAACACAGAGGGGCACTTGATGCCCTTTTCTGCTATTTACCCACTCCTGGACTTTCCAAACTTTTCCTCCTCCGATCCACGACACCTCAATTCATCCTCCAGAAAATGCAATCGAAGGGGGAGAGAGATATGCGTTCTTGCCCTCGTCAACTCAAACTTGAGCGTCCAGGGGGGAGAGGAGGATTTTGTGCACCACGATCTTTACACTATACGTCTGATCGATCCGAGTAAATGTAAAAGGGAGGATCGACAGGCATCTGAGAAATGGGCAATGGTGGCAGCCGGCTCGGAGCTGCGGAAACAGTGTACGCAGAGTGTGGGTCCGGTCCTGACGCAGGATGCGGTGTCGATGCACCGCCGGATTCGGGGAAAAGACCTTCTTCCACTAGGTTCTGCGAATACTTGCGCTCGTTCTTCGTCCGCGGCAACGAACGAGACCTCGCCGGCCGCGATTCGTCGTCATCGATGGACAGCTGGTCTGGAAATTGCGCTGTCGCACGAGCAATGTTGCTCAAATCTTTCGAACTGGCACTGTGGTTACCACGAGGAGGAGGGAAGAAGGCTGATCTCAGTCGGTACTTGTTCGGAATCAGCTCCACCATCAACTCGGGAGCAGAGATTCCTTTTAGGGGAACAAATCCAATGAACTTCACAAATGGATCGCCACACTTGCGAAGAATGTCGTCTGTGGCAGTTAACTTCGCCCATGTTGCACCGGACACAATAATCTGTCCTCCGTGTCCAGCGGAAGAAACGCGAGCTGCGAGATTGATGGATGGCGAGAAAAAGTCCCATCGACGAATGCTGGGGTCCCACGATGGTTCTGCAAATCCACAGTGAATCCCCATTCTGACACGCAAGCCACGGAAGATGCACACGGAAGGGCGCTCCGGGTGTTCGGGATCCTTGGCGTACTGTTCTTTGCAGATGGACTGCGGCCAGTCGGCCAGCATAAACGCCTCCTGAACACCAAGCGTCCACTTGACGGCGTCCATGAACTCTTGGAACACAAGGAACAGCGAGTCACCTTCACTTTTGACGATGTAGCCGTGAAACTTTGCTGCCAGTTCACGCATGATTTCGTAGTGCATGTGAACGGCACGCTGCATGTGAACAGGCGACTCTTCCCAGAGAGCAGTGGATCCTTGTACGTCCGTGAACACAATTGCAATATCGCCATGAGGGGGTCTTTCGGAGTCTCCAGACACAATTCTCGACAGCGCAACGCGGCGTTTGTGCGTGTACCACGAAAATCCAATGAGCGTCGCGATCACGAGAAGTCCCACTACAGAAAATACGGCTACAAGAATGAGCGTTGTTCCGGTCAGCTGCGTATCCGAACTCCCGGAAACGGATGCTTTTGGAAGCGGAACGAGGTCATACAGATACTCCCCGTTGACCGACACTCCCTTCAAAATGAGAGTAATCCGATCTCGCAGCGCCGCTGACAGTGGAACCATGGTGTTATCATTGAGAATCGAGTCCGCCTGTGCTTCTGTCAGGAACCAGTTCACGAACCGCAGGACTTCCAGAGCTTGAGTCCGCGATGACTGGGTAGTGTTGTGCACCATGAAGTACGTATAACTCGCGATGGGCCAAGAGAGCGTTCCGGGAGCATCCGTAATCGTCGCGATCATCCGGAAGGGGCTTTGAAACACGCTTCCAAAATCGGTCATGGCAGACTGGATCGTTCCGCTTGTCGCAGACACCGTGTTGTTCGCCTTGTTAATCAGTCTGCTCAATGCAACATCGAAATAAACGGCAGAGGCAGGGTTCAGATATCCGATGCTGTATGTGTTTGCAAGAATCTGAAATGAGACTCCCCGATTTTGCAGCCCATAGTACTGCACAACAGGCCAGGTCGGTATGGAATTCACGCCTATTACAGTACCGAAGCCAGAAGGATCAAACTGCGAAAGGGCACTAGTAAATGCTTCGGTGGTACCGCTCTTGTCTTGCCGAACAACAATACTAATCCGCTGGGTGGGAAGCGACAGCGAGGGATTCAGAGCGACTATTTGAGAATCGTTCCACCATCGGATTGCACCGAGGAAGATCTGGGCAGTCACGTATCTCGACAGAACCAACTGCCCCGAAGAGATGCCCGGTAAGTTGTACCCAATCACAACAGCGCCAGCAAACGACGGGAACATTACGACGTCTGTGCTGTTCCTGTTATTCTTTTCGGCCGCAGAAAGATCCTCGTCGCTGCCCGCAAAGTCTACAGCGCTTGACAAGATCTGCGACTTGCCCGATCCAGATCCCGTCGCGGCATACGTAATTTTCACTGCATTGTCTCTCGACGAGCCAAATGCAACAGCCCATGCATTGTAGACATCCGCTGCAAACGACGAGCCAGCGCCAGAAACGGAAACTTGCGCTCCGCTGGAAAACGAAACCGTAGATGAAAGAAGGAGCAGAAGGAACACGGCAGCTAACGACATGCAAGGACTCTTTTTCATCGCAGCGCAACGGGGATGTTTTTGAGGATGATTTTACAGGCTGGGTGAACTCAAAAGTACATAAATCCCGTACAAAATATCAGTGAAGGGTGGACTGGATATGGCATGTATTCAGCAGAGAAATGTGATTTTTTTTTTTTTTTTTTGGAATAGAGAAGAAGAGTGGAAAAAACTCAGTCTGGAAAACGGCCAGTCCGTTCGGACCATCCACAGTTTGCTGCCAAGGTCCGCTCAGTCTAGGAACAGCTTTCACAGTGGAACGAAGTCTGCTGGTAGCAGCTTCTGGAAATTTACGGGATGTATGTCCCATACGTTGTCTTCAATCCCTTTTTGAACGCCTTCAGAGAAATCTGGAGAAGCAGAAAGGGGGATACTGCTGCGACCGCTGTTTCTGCAGTTTTTGCAGTTTCTGCTGCGACGGCTGCAACAATCCATTCTTCCGCTGGCTAACACGGCTGGGGTTGCTGGTTTTTGTCACCCGCCTACATTTCACACTAGTCATGGTTGATCATTGCAGCAGTCTCTGGGCGGAACTGGAAAAGTGGCCTCATGCCAGCATCTGGCGCGCATTTTTGTGCCGGATGCAGCGTTTCTTCCCTTCTGCCGGCTCCCTCCGCACCGTACGAAATGGGGTCGAATTTCGGAAGGATGATGGTGTCTTACTCTCTCATACAGCCTTTTTGCAAGCTTGCGACGCATGTCCGTTGTCAGGTTACGGATCTGCTGATGTATCCGCAATCACGCGCCTCTTGTCGAAAGTCTTGTGCACATCAGACGGGAGAATAAACATTCAAGGATACATGAGTGAAAGAAAATATCAAAAGAAAATAAAAACGATCAGAAAAATGGACGACAATGCTTAGAGATGCTTTGTGAAAGAACGGTTCCCGGAAAGGATGAAGCAAGATTATTCGATTAACAAAACGCAGGGGGTTTGGAGGAGCAGCCGATCTGTTCACACATGCATGTGTCTGTTTGATCATGTGTGCTTCACCAGAACCGGTAAGAAAATGTGCCAGACAATGGATTTACTTAACTTCGCATATGCATCTATCTTCGCATTCCGGACGACGCGGCACCGAGCACAACAGACACAAAAATGGCGGCGATGATACTGGAAGCGAGAATTCCTGGTCCGTATCGATCATTCCAGCGGAATCCACTATCCATGGAACCAATTGCTGTTCCGCGCTGGTAGTACACGTAGAGAGCGTAGATAAGGACCAGAAACGCCACAAGGAGGAAGCAAAATCCGCCTATCGCAGCACTGGAATCCATGTTGAACAATGCGACACCCACTGTTGAAAGCAGAACGGCAGCGTTCATCCAAGAAAGGAATGTCCGTTCGTTGGCAAAGTACGTTTTTGGCTCGGCACCCCTCCCCTTCTTTCCTTTTGCAGGAACGTTTGGCACTGTTGCAAACGACCGCATTCGTTGCTCCGCACTTCCGGACGCAGTCGGGATATGCACCGTTGAAGCTCCTCCTGTCGCTCTTGCCGTTGCTGCTGTTGTGGCGATCGTCGTCGGCGGTCGAGACTTTCCAAAAGAAAACCAACTCTTCGTCGTCGATTTGGATTTCCGAGGAATCTTTTCATCTCCCGGCAGCAACTGCGCCCCATCATCGTCCTCTGCATGGCGATTATGACCTGCAGCAGCGAGTGAAGGCGGGTCCGAAGACATCCAGAGTGTCACCTGGTCCGCAGATGATGCAGGACTGCTGCCGCCGTTCGTATCGGCACTCTCTTTTCCCGAACGTTTCTTTGACACTTGTCCTGTCGGACTGCTGGGAATCGTGAATATGTCCGGATGCTCAATAATCCATCTCGGAAATGCAGGAACGCGTTCGGGGAACAGAACAGCGGCTCCGTGAATATACTTTGAAAACTTGCCCGATTCTTTGGCAGACATCAGAAGGTCCCCGTCCGCCATCAGCTCTGCAGCCCACGCAGGAGGATTCTTGACAAAGTCCTTTTCCAGTTTCACCTCGAGGATGGCATAGGGAAAGCGGTACACATCCGATTCACGAACGGATTCTGGATCAGTATACCATTCGCGAGCACCGTACATATCGCACGACTCGCGAATTAAGCTCATTCCGGTGTCCAGAGATATGCGAACGGAGTTATCTCCCGGAATCTGAAATGCAGTTCGAAGGTATGTCGTTCGAACCATTGGCTTGATTTTCAGGGCCGCGGCTTTCTGGAGGATGTCTGCGTACACGGGGTTCTTAGCTCGCCAGGATTCCGATGGTTCGGCACTTCCCAAATGCTCACCCAACAGATATGGCACGACGATGTCATCGGACCACTTGAACCGTTCTTTTGCCGATTCGAGGCCGGAGACATCGGATTCATGATGCACTTTTTCTTCAACAAACACAGTGCTTCCGGAATAGCGGGACACTGGCTTCGCACCTCCGTCTGTTCCGTTTCTTGACGTCTTATCCTGCTTTGCTGAGTTGCTCGTAGTTTCTGCAGCAGACGAGCTGTTATACTGATCCCCTGGCGTGGACCCGCCGTACCAACGAATGCGGATCAGTGACGCACCCTCTTCTCTTTCCATTCGAGACTGGTACAAATCAAAATTGTCACTGTCAAAGTACACTGAGTGGATCTCCTGCGAAACCGTTCCCCGCGACTCATCGAAACCAGTGTAGCAGTAAATAGGCAAGTTCTCAACTATTCTGCAAATGAGCCTGGGAACATCCGTCGGATTCACCCAAAACTTGAAGCTCTTACGCTCAAACGAGCTGAAATCCCTGTCTGCCTCTGCGGTCTTGTGGTTTCCAGAGGAAACTGGATCTTTAAACAAGGCCTCCACGGCTTCTTCCTGCTTCTTCAGTCCCTGAAACAGCTGTGAAATCCGCCAGAAAACAGCCTCGAGAGATATCAGAGGACACAGCTTCGTTCTGCGTAGCTGCAGTTCCCAAAAGGGACTCAGTACTCTTGCATTTTCCTGCTTGTCATGCTTCTTCAGGGCCTTGCGGAGTGCTGTTTGGTTGATATATCCGAAGGCCGAAATCCGTACTGCAGTCATTACAGCCTGCCTCAGCTTCGCGCGAATTTTCTCGGACTTTTCAGTGTTGAACATGTCGTTTTCTGGCGGGAAAGCCCCCGAGCTGAAAGCCAGAATACTGTCTGAGTGCTCCTTCTCAAGAGACGTAAGCTCGATTTGGAGAGTCTTCACGACTCGAGAGTAATGGTCGTTCGTTTTGCGATACTCGTGATCAATGGCATCCGCAAACATCTCTTCGGAGCCTAGGTGCTTCTTGCTGACGCGCTTAATGAGCTTCTTCAGATATTTGAAATCCACAAACTGCGAATCCCAGGCAGGTTCGCCATTCTGCTCGATGACCTCACGAAGGTACTTTCCGAATTTCACCATACTGTCCTAATTAAAATCTTGAACCGAAGAAAACAGGATGGACTCAGGATTTCCGAAAAACTGGAGGAAACTTTGCTGAGAGAGCTCAGTGTGCTTTTCATTTTTATGCTTGGCGGTCCTGCTGCTGAGGGATGGACCGCGAAAGGAATCTGGCTGACGGTACGAACCCCCTGAGCTCCGGGGCTACTGCTTGGTGATTGACAGCAATCCGATGTCGGAGCAGCCCCATAAATGGAAAATCCCACGACGATGAATGTCCTCCTTGCATCGGCAGCCTCGACGAAAACTTCCTCGGAGATTTTCAGCAGCTGCAAGCAGGGCAGCAGCAGCATCCTTTTTCGGAGGGAAAAAAGGGGGAGGTGGGGAGGGGATACTCCATCTCGATTGTCCCAGTTTTTCGTGTGTACGAACCCCAAGAATGCTCGAATAGTCTTCGGATGCGAATTGCGATATCATTCCCGCCGTTTTACGCAATCTCTGTTCAATGGAATCCTCTCTGGGTACTCTAGTTTTAGTGCTTTTTTGTGGCCTGTTTGTGCACATTGATGCGTCTGCATTTTCTATTTCATCTCGGGAGTTCCAGATCACGTTGTCCACTGATTTGTTTTTGAACTCGGACAAATCTTTTGACCCGGCTGTGTACGAAGGCAGGACTGCGCAGTTTGCGGCTGACCTCGAACGTCTTTCTCATTTTCCTGGGCTGGCTGGAAAGGTGGCCATCGATCCGGCTCGCATCAAGTATGACTCATCGGAACTGGTGTACCACTGGGTACTGACTCCGCCCTCTGAGCTCCAAGCGAGCAAAGTCGTCTTCAAATCGCGCCCGGCATCGAAAAAAACTGGATTTTATGATTTGGTATGGAAAATCGCAAATGTTGACCCTGCTATTTCCCTTCAAAACATCGCCGTTGGCAGTGCTACGAACAAGTCGTTTGTATCCGAAGTCAAGTTAAAAACAGAACTCGACGTGCATTTTTACGCAACGGAAAAGGGCTTCAGTGGTCTGGGACGCGTTGCACAGAGCGTTGCGTGCACCATGGTCGGCTGGACGGAAGACAAGATTCCAGAGCAGTTTGATGTCGATCAACTCTTCCCAAACATTTCGAGAGTGTTACGACTAAGCAGCGCAGAGCCCCCAGTGTTGACACGATCGAGACTGAGTCGAGTTTACGCTGCCACCATTCCTGCGAAAATCTTAGATGAGACCGTTGACATCGTCGTGGAAGCCACTGTGGAGGGCAAGCCCAACAGTGATGCTGAAGTGAGCGTCGAGATAAGTTGGAAGATCAAGGAAGAAACCCCTGACCTGAGCACACTCACACTTTCGGAAGCGTTTGGTGGACTTGTTGTTCAGACCGACTGGTCTTTGTTGAAAATTACAGAAAAGACGCTCTCTGATTCCGCCACACTCGGAGATTCTGACCACGGTAAACAGGAAAACACGACGATAATCATCGTCGTCCTCACTCTGGTGTCTGCAGGTTGTGCTTTTGGGATGGGATTTTCCGCAGCATGGTGGTGGTATCGAAAACACTCAACCTCTTCGTTCGCTCATCGATTAGAGGAGGATACTGGCGCAAAAGAAAATCGCGACAACTGACAGATAAACGGTGTGGCGGACGGTGGAAGCGAAGACGCACGCCATGAGGAATAATGATAAAAAATAAAAAGACAGTACTTCTTTGCGGAACCCCGAAAACCTTGAGGAGGGTATTATTCGAAAATCCTTCCGTGCAGATCTTTAACACGTGCAGCCCTTCACCTCCTGCGAGTGAGTGAGTAAGCGAGTACGTGCGCAGTTTTCTCATATGCTTTAACACCACAGAGAGTTCCACCCGTGGATTCACATTCCTTTGAAACTAATAACTCTCCACAACCATATTTCCAGCAATGTGCACCTCTACAGTCTTGGACCAGTCCGACTGCGTCAGGTTCGAAGCCTGCTCGATGTACAGACCCTTCGGAGTCGCGCCACACAGCTTTTCCAGCTGTGGCTTTGTCGAAAGATTGCCCACGGAGACGATGATGATGTTACAACTAGCCTTTGATGCAGAAATGCAAATACTGTCGCAGTCGGCTTTCGACGAGTTGTCCTCGCCGTCCGTCAGAGCCACGATCCACAGATCCCGAATTCCAAGCGAGGAGGAGCTGAGCATGCCGATAGCCTGTTCAAGAGCGTCGAAGAAAGCGGTCGAACCTGAGGTCGACTGTACGCGTGACATCTGTTCGTCAACAAATCCTCCTTTTAAATGCAGCGGAAACACAACAACAGGATGAGAAGAAAACGTGATCAGACTGACACGATCGGAAGACGTCACAAGATTGCTGTAAATGTTGTGCATGTTCTTTTGAGCATCCAGAATGCGATTGCCGCTCATGGAACCCGACGTATCGAGCACAAACACAATGTCCTTTGCATTCTGCCTTGGACGCAGATCCTCCAAGAACTTTGTTAGTGCGGCAAATTGAGGCGTTTTCGTGGCACCCTGCAGAGTGTAGATGCCAATCATCGCAGACAATGATCGCACCTGGACCGCAACGCTGATGACTGGACGGCAGACTAGTGTATGCTGATACCAGCCAAGAGATTTGTCGTAATTCTTGAGAGATTCTTCCAAATGAGCCATAATGAGGGATGCCTCCTGCTGTGCAGCAGTATCCTTCGCTTCTGCAGCCAGTCGGAACGACTCTTCGCAGCTCGAAATCGCAAGCTCAAAGTTTTTCATCTTCATGTAGAGTTCGCCAAGGCTACCACTGTGCAGCGCAAGTCCTACAAGATTACTTGCCCATCGTTCGATCGCAATGCAGTGCAGCAACATCTGCTCTGCCTCCTCGAAGTGCCCCTCGTCTTTCATAAGCAGTGCAAGATTGTGCATTCTGTTGACAAGACTCGACACCCTTTTGGAATTTGTTTCGTCTGACTTGTAGTCAGGAAATGCCACTGCTGGAGCGACGGAATGAGACTTGGCATCCAACGCTGCTGCGAGATGAAACAACGGGAACATCGGCAAATCTGCTTCCGCCATGCGGATTGCTTTCCGGTAGGACTGCTCCGCCTTCTCAAACTGTTTCATAGAATAGTAAACGTTTCCAATGTTGTTCTCGCATACTCCGACTCCCCTCATGTTGGAAGATTGCTGAAACATGTCTCGTGCTTGGACATAAGACTGTAGAGCAGTTTCGAGGTTTCCCGACAAGTAGGTCTCGTTTCCCAGTCGCAGGGCAATGGTAAGACCTTCAAATGTCATGAGCAGTTTTTGAATCTCTTGCGGGTACTGGCTCAGCTCACCAGTCTCCAGCTGGGCGCCCAGTTCCCCGTCATCTAACCTTTGAAGATGTGCCTGAATGCTGCGAAGAGGGCGGATAATTCGAGATGAAAGTAGAAACACGATCAAGATCGTGATTGCTAAGAGGACCGCGGAGACAATGCACAACACAATGATTTCCACGTTGGCTAAGTTTTGCACATCCGTTCGAAAATCTTTGCTGATTTTCAAAATATCGGACATCGGAACAACGGCAACCAGAGTGAAATTCTGTTGGCTTGCTGCGAATGCAATGTAGAACGTCCCAGAGTCCTTCTCAAAAGTCCCTGCTCCCGACTGCCCATCGTTCATGCGAGGCAAGTACAGCTCTTGGAAGCGCAAGGCAGCAGCAGAAGTGGACGAGCCAAACTCAAAACTCAGGAGATTCTGCGGACCCTCGGATCGAGAGAGTCGAGAATGGAAAACAATGGACGAGTCTCGTCTGTCATACAAGTACACGTATCCATTTTGCATGATGCTGACGGAACTGACGGCGACTTGCAGAGCATCAAGAGGCAGTTCTAATGCAATTACGCCCAGCAGTTCACTTCCGTTCATGATTGGGGTGCCGGATGCAAGCAGCAGCCCAAGCCCCGAGGACGAAACATAAGGAGACGTGACGTACAACTCGGACGACGTCGCAAACGGAATTTTTGATTCGCCAGTGGAAAACCAGGGGCGGCAGAGAGGAATGTACGGACGCACCAGGCTACCGAATTGCGGACCGTTCTCACAAATCCTGGAAAAGTTGAGATATGAAGACAAGTCGCGGTACGGATACGTGCGGAAGAACCCCGCAGCTTGGAACCCCATGTAAAGGTTCGTAATTCCAGGGGATTTTTCCTCCTGGTCAGCCAAATAAACGGCACGAAAAGGATATCGAAGCAAAGAAGAGACGTTCATATGGCGTTTCGATTCTTGATCCAAGAGCAACGAGCTGTTCACGTCGGGCTGGTACCAAGCAGTTGCCTGCAGGGATATCCATCGTTTTGGATTCTGCTGCTGATGCAGGCCCGGCGGCACGTCCTGAGGGTACACAGCTCCGTTGTATTCTGGCTGATAACTCTCCACGTAAAAGGATGAGTTTCCAAACAGACCCTGTGCCCAAACTTGGACAATGTAGGAACTCATTCGAGTGTGGTAAAGGTACTCGTTGGTCAGCAAGGCCTTCTGCACAGACAGACTGTTCACGTGCACCTTTTCATTCGCAAGAGTCTGTACTTCAACAATTTCGCTCCATTCTGGCAGTTTGGCATCGAGCACCAGTGCGGACCCAATCAAAATTGCCAAAATTCCGCAGAAGATAGGCAGCAGAACAGCCAAACTAATGCTTACCTGCAGATGCATGGAGACCTCTTTTTCAAAAGTAGAGCAAACCCAGGCTTGCTGTCCTCAGGATTTTTTAAAAACCCTTTTCTCTCCTACGAATGAAAGAAACAGACCGAAATACAAAATTCAGCGAGAAATGCAGAGGGGGAAAAGCAAAAACGGGCACCCGGTAGACCGGTGCAAGCAGCGGGTATTATCCACCTGCCTACTGCCTGCCTGGGGGCGAATCGCTTCCTCTCATTTCTTTTCAACTTCCCTCACTTCTTGGCTTTCACAAAAATAAATAAATAAATAAATAAATTGAAAAGAAAGAAAACACCAGTTTCTTGTGTTCCCATTCCGCGGTACTAGAAAAAGAGAGACAAGGAATTGTGAGACAGTCTGCGAAATGACAGGCCTATTCAAAAACTGGCGATCATGGGGACTGCGCAAGCAACTTGTGGTGTTCTTGGGGGGATGGACGTCGATCTTCATGGTAGTTGCGATTTCTGTTGTCGTCGCGGTCATTTTGAGTCTTGTGGACCAGGGAAGCACCCTTGCCAGGGACGTCGTTGTGACCCAAGCAAAATCAAACTTGGCTTCTGTTTCGCATTCCAACAGTGCTCTGCTCGAGACTTCGCTGCTGCGCTACCAAAAGTCTTTGCTAATTGTCGTCAATGCCCTGCAAGATCTGCTCGACAATTCGACGCGGCTGCCGCTTGCCTTCTCCCCCGCGTACTTTGATTTCAACCATTCGACGCTACCCGGGAATTTTCTCGATCCGCGATGCGGGTGCATGCAGAGCGACACCACGTCCGTGTATTACATCCCGGAATCCCATCCATCAAACATCTCTGCGCTGATGACATCTGCCATCGCCGACAACATTAATCGCACCCAGTTGATAGACATATACTTGACCCAGATCTATCGGATGAATCCAGATGTCCTGCTTTTGCTGTTTGGAATGGAAGAAGGCCCAGTATATCGACGATTTCCAGGCAAAACCGTGGACGAAACCCGTACTTACACTCCGGTCACCCGGCCGTGGTATCGTTCTGCAGCCAATTCACCAACAACACCTGTGTGGTCCTCACCGTTTCTCGACGCCTTCGGGAAGGGATGGGTGGTCAGCGTGAGTCGAAGTGTGCACCGGTCGAACACCTCCTCCGCGTTTGTTGGGGTGGCTTCCGTGAATATTCTGACGACGAGCATTCGAAGGTTTGTACTTGACCTCGAAGTCCCTGCAGCAGGCTCTGCCACGCTTGTGTTTCGCGACGGAGTGATTGTTGCGGATGCTCGATTCAACCAGTCTGGATCTGTTACAAAGTCCATTTTCGAAACCATTGTCAACTCGGACGGGTCCACTGCAATCTCGCAGTCGCTTTGGAATACCATCAGGAGCGTTTCCTCACAAGGATTATACGAGATTGACATTAATGGCGCCAAACATTTTCTGACCGCGAACGCCATACTGGATGGTACATTCCTGTTGCTAACGGTGGCGCAAGAGTCTGTGATCGTTGCGTCTGCGACGGCCGTCCGCGAAGATATCGAGATCACTCGAAACGATCTTTTCATGATTTTATTCCTTGTTTCCTTTGCGACCTTCCTTGGTGTTCTAGTCTGCGTCGTCATCTTGTCATATCACATCTCGAGGCCTGTGGCTGAAATGCAGGACGTCGCAGACTCCATCATCAAAAACTCTGCAGACAAGAGCACGCTATTTTCCGATCTGCATTTGAATCCTCTGCCCAAACAGTCCCAACGATGTACCAATGAAGCATCTCAGCTTCAGAACACATTTTGGAGCTTGATTCTTCACATGAAGGAGGAGGAAGGAAGAAAGACGAATCGAGATCTGCATCCTCCAAATCCGTTTTATGACAATCCGGCTTGGCAAGTGTGGAAACCCGGCTGGACACCGGAGATGCTGCATCCGCCGCAGGGTGTGGAGGCGTCTGCGCCAGTCGGCGTGCACGATGTCTCCATACGGCCTCTTTCAACGTCTATTCTTCCTCCAGGATACGACTCCACTTTGTAAAGTCTTTAAAAACGCATCGAACGAAATTGCCATATTCTGCACATACAAATACGGAAAATGGTCCACAGCACTTTTTCTGAGGTAATGCTGGGGACTGGTAGAGTCGGGGACGGCGAGCAGTCTTCCAAAAGAAATAAAATAAGGAGTTTGCAATCCGATGTATTCCAAGACTGAGACCGGGGGTATGTAGAGCTCGTTCACGCGAATGAAACGGTGTGCCACACGCACCGGGGGGTTTTGTCTGAGAGCCGTTATGCCTCCCGACGTTCTGCTAATTCATGTTTTCCTCTTCAACTACAGTGGGGGTTTTTTGGCGGGAAGCCATTCTTCTCGCAGAGACGCTGTTGCAGCGACATGCACCATGGGTCATGTTTGGGAGCAGTGCTCACGGTGATGGGTGAGCGGTGAGTGTGCTCTCGTCCAGCATAGGAACTCCGGATCATCGGACGACCGCGGCTAGACACAAATGGTACCTCGCAAACGGCTGACAGCTCCTGCGTTCGCTTCACTGTCTGAATGCAGTCGAAGATCTCAAGCGTCACTTGGGGGCTGCTTGCTGTATGCATCCACGCTTCTGCTGTCTGCTATCAACATAAACGTACAAGCTACTACGGAGTGTTTACTTCTACGCTTTTGTGCAAGCGCTTCGTTGTCGGTCCTCAGCGAAGCATCTTTCTGAGATCTCGGCTGTCCTTGAGCTTCCAGTCGGTCGTTCGTGATGTGGCAAAGCACTCGCTGTGG
>VRVR01000043.1:4260-19700 GCA_009859145.1 Andalucia godoyi
AGACGGGAATCTTCCACAGCGAGTGCTTTGCCACATCACGAACGACCGACTGGAAGCTCAAGGACAGCCGAGATCTCAGAAAGATGCTTCGCTGAGGACCGACAACGAAGCGCTTGCACAAAAGCGTAGAAGTAAACACTCCGTAGTAGCTTGTACGTTTATGTTGATAGCAGACAGCAGAAGCGTGGATGCATACAGCAAGCAGCCCCCAAGTGACGCTTGAGATCTTCGACTGCATTCAGACAGTGAAGCGAACGCAGGAGCTGTCAGCCATTTGCGAGGTACCATTTGTGTCTAGCCGGGGTCGTCCGATGATCCGGAGTTCCTATGCTGGACGAGAGCACACGCACCGCTCACCCATCACCATGAGCACTGCTCCCAAACATGACCCATGGTGCATGTCGCTGCAACAGCGTCTCTGCGAGAAGAAAGGCTTCCCGTCAAAATAACCACTGTAGTTGAAGAGGAATTCATGAATTAGCAGAACGGCGGGCGGCATAACGGCTCTCAGACAAAACCCCCCGGCGCGTGCGGCACACCGTTGCATTCGCGTGAACGAGCTCTACATACCCCCGGTCTCAGTCTTGGAATTCGTCGGATTGCAAACTCCTTATTTTATTCGTAAGACACTCTGCATGGAAGTTGAAACGGAGAGAATATCTTTCAGTAACAAATTTGTTACATGCGCAGCGCAGCCGATGCATGCTACGTTAGAATGCGTTTGCTGGATAATATTCCAGACCCCTTTCATTGTGTTGCAATTGTCAGTCACGACGGCATTCCACTTGGAAACACCAGAACAATAAGAATCAGTGATCTCTTGTATTACTTCGAGCATCAGAGACGCTAAAAACTGGGACGTTTGGTTTTGACCTTCGGGAAACTTGCATGTTTAAAAAAACCGGCTGCGGGTCATAGAGAATAATGTTCACAACTGATGAGCCCGAAACAGTCGACCATGAATCCGAGCTTAAATACAAGAACTCTGCGCGCCTTATCCGTGCAGCAATACTTTCTTGAGCAGATTCAAAAGCTTGATCCAAAATCCTTCCAGAAACAGTTTTCCGAGTTGGGAAGACGTGGGGTTTGCCAGACGCACTTACACACCCTAAGGACTTGAATGCTTCCTTGAATTCATCGTCGCTGACAAAGGAAAATGGAACATTTTTGCGAAACATTGCAAGAGAGAAGTGTGCAACAAAATGTTTACATCGCTCCAAAGAAATCACCGTACGAAATTGAGTTAAGGTTGCCTGTGTTTTCGCTTTTTTTTGCAGAAGGAGCGGATGAGCTTGAGGACTCTTGTGCAGAAAGAAACCCATTCAAAGTAGGATGCTGTATTCGAAGCGTCTGCAGAATATGAATGTTTTCAGGTTTTCGAATAGCAGGACAAACGCGAAAATGATCAGCACACCGAGTACTGTGATTTGAGCCCGGAATCTTTCTCGTTTGGCACCGGGTTTTCGTCCCACTGCGTTCTTTGTATTTCTCATTTTTTATGGAATGTTTTTCATCATTTTCATTAAAAGCAATGTGGTATGAAGTACTGCTATTGGTTTCCAACACTGTTTTCTTCTAAGATGGCTTAGCATGGAGGCATATTGAGAATTTTTTTTCTCACCAAACATCGTGAATCGATGGTTCCTCTTCTCTTAGATGATGATGGAGTGTTGTCGAGTATGCAGGTCCTTTTTGCTTGGGACTGCTTGAGAGGTTCGTAGTTCGACTACGTGTATGCCACTGCAAGTCCCAGAGTCCTGGCTGCATCTTCTAAAGGAGAAACACACGTGTTGTCTTCATGCATGTGTCAGATTTTATGCTGTTGTGCATATTTGAACTCGAGGTAGCACTCTTTGATCGAGGCTGTCTCTCAATCTTCATGCATACATCATCCAGTCATCATACGTTTCTGCATTGTTTGACTCCACTGTCCGCTGTCCACTTGACCTTATGATGATCGAACTCTGCACTTAATGGTTATCTGTCGAAGCGTTCAGAGATTCCATCATCTTTTGCACTGTTTCTGTCTCCCCATGATATCAGGCTGCATTCGCTGCTCTGCGCATGTGCAGCTGGAAAGAGAAGTGGTTGTACCCTGATGCGCAGAGGCAGCATTACGGGATAAAACAACAATCATGAGCTCTCGATGCTTGCGAGGATTTCAGATATCAGGTTTCTGTTAGGCTAGTGTCCGGGTGCTGCGCTAACGTTTCAATGCGTAGCCATTGAGGCGAGACGTAAATACCTAAACTGACCTTGGAGTTTTATTTTGATCAGATCTTTTTTTTTTTTTTGAAATAAAAGAGAAAGACACAAAGAGACAATCACGTCAACGACAATGAAAGGCACAATCCAAAGCCACAACGGTCGTCCGTTGGCGAATGTCGACATGTCCTCCTCTACGGTGGACACATGTCAAAGTATGACGGAAAGTACAGTCGTTGTCTGCCACACCGGTCATTGCAGATCGGTGTACTTTACACCATTTATGATGTGCGCGAGGACGTCCTGCGTGAGCTGCGCATCCGGATTTGCTGTTTTTTCGATGGTGATCGTTTTTTGACCATTTTGGCTTGCTTTCGTTAACAGCGAAAAGAAAGAAAGAAGAAAGCGCGCCGAAACATTTCCTCCAGAAAAACCGGCAAGATTATCTCCCTTTGCGATAGTCGGATCTTCTAGCGGAAGGGAAGTGGTGAGACAAAGTGGGCCTCCGCTTTTCCGCTATCCTCACTAAGCCCAGCCTCAGTCTCAAGTGCATGGACTTGAGACCAATGGTTAGGAATGAGAACCACGGTCGTCACAGATGCGGATTTTGATAATCAGTTTTCTTCAAAGACCCCAGTTAAGGCTACAGCTGCGCGACGAAAATTCTGGGACGCTTCCGTTTATCACCAGGTGCCCATATTCAACCCTGAACCTTTGGGTTACGTAGCAAGGTGACAGATTGTCTTTGCCAACCCTGATTCTCAGTAATGGTCTTGCATGGTTTCGCTGAGCAATTGTTGTGAAATCACGGTATATAATAATGAATCTGATTTGTGTCTTGTGGATGCTTTCTGCTGCGAAACCAGGACATCGGATGACGAGTGAGATGCAGATCTCATTTAAGATTTGAAATACGAAGCGAGTTGGATCAACGGACATCGTTCTGCAGACGTGATCGACGTCGTGGATGACGCACAAACCTGCACAAAAATACATCCGGATTAATTTACTGCATGCGTTGCTCACTTTTCCAACTGGAGGCTCCGGTATTGCACAAGAAGTTTCGTTGCAATTAAAACTGTTTCCTTGCAAGTTTCACTTGAAACTGTGATGGCGCTTTCAAAGATCACTAAATCTTGATCTTCTGTGGTCATTGACGAGTCAAAAGATCTTTAAATTGACGCACCATCCGACTAGGACGTCCGGGAGGGGAGCTCTTTGGGCACTCCATTGTTTGCTCATACGCAGCCACAGCCCGCATGTCACACTGCGTCTTGGTCTCCTGCCTTTGTCTTTTTGAAGAATTCCGCCCTCTGACAGTTGCATGGGCTTGCCAGGGTCTTTTGGGTGAGCCTCGCCAATGTATGCACGAATCAAGAGAAGTGTGGTCGGCTTTGGATGTCGATCTGTTGATCAGTTGATCTGATTTTTTTTATTATATTCTTTCTGTGTTAAGAAAGAAAGAAACGGTAATCCGTGACGTCTTTTTTTGTTACAATTTCTGCGCTGTCTCATCGTGTCAAGTCATGGGGGAGCACGACGTGTTGGCTGCGACGTTGTTATTTTGCCTTGTGATCCTCGGCCATTGTCCGTCGATTATTCATGGTTCGATTCAGTTCCGCGGAAACGACGGTTTGGGCGTGGACGTGGAAAGCCAACTGCTGGCTCTGCATGGATCAGCCGAGGGGATATCGAATGCGTTTGAAGCACTAACGATGAACGCCATCCTGGAGCATCCGCACTCCTTTTCAAAGTTGCGAACCTCGGAGAATCGCTTGCAGTTTATCGTAAAGCGGTCTCGAGTGGTGGATCCGGAGTGGTTTTCCGAGATTCGTGTCGCCGCTGGCGCTGGCTCCCACGTAGAGTACTTCCCGGATGATGCAGCACTGGTGTTTTGCGATGTAGCGGCAGCCAGTGCGCTGCGGATGCGTGCAGACACTGCGTTTGTTGTCCCCGTCCGTTCGGAATGGAAATTCGTCAACCAAGTCGGAGTCCAACATCATTTGTCGGAAAGTGAGCAATCATGGACCAGCGTCCTGTTGTCCCGTGTCTCTCTCGATACGCGTCAAACGGATCCTGTTTCTCTGCAGGATATCCGAAGCGTGCAAAATGTTGCAGCGTTGACAGTGACAATGTCGGTTGCAGTGGCAATGCACCCTGCTGAGCTGGATCTGACAACGTATGCCAGATTTGCTGCGGATTCTCTTGCATCGTTGGGTGTTCCGAACTGCGCAGTTATGGATGTGAATGACGCCCTTTCCGAGTTTTTCTTGTCCGTTCCGAAATCCAGCTTTTCTCAAGTGTCAAAGTGGCTGAGCAGACTGAATCGCGTCCTGGCGGTAACGGAAAAGGCCCCCAGCTATGTCATGAACTCCACTGGAAACAAGATCGTTTCTTCCGGTTTATCAGCCTCCTCTACGCCCTATGCTGGTCTTCTAGACGGATCTGGAGAGATTATACATGTTGCAGATTCTGGATTGGATTTTTTCCACTGCTTTTTTTACGACTCTGTCAACGCTCCATTATCCAGCAAGAATATGGTTCGGTCCACAAGCAACGAGAGAAATGCACGCCGTAAGGTCGTGTCGTACTGGCAGTTCATGGATAATGCATGGGGATCGGCAGATCACGGTACGCATGTTTCTGGAACTGCTGCTGGAGCTGCGACGTCGAGCTCGGCGTCTGTGCTTTCCTCGGAGAATGGAATCGCATCTGGGGCAAAGATTGCCTTTACAGATATTGGGTGCCAGACTTCGGGCGGCTGCTCCTGTGGAAAGACTACGTCTGGAGGAGTTGTTCCATGCGACTGTGGGTCTGGGTCCTGTGCATCGAGTTCCAACGCTGTTTACACTCCAACCAGTCTGGACACGGGGCTTTTCCCGTATGGCTTGATGAACAATGCGCTGATTGCCACGAATTCATGGGGATCCACGACCACGACGTACTCTACTGCAAGTCGCCAGATCGATTCCTCTGTGATTTCGAACTCGTCGCTGCTGATCTTGTTTGCTGCTGGAAACAACGGGGATGCACAGACTGTTTCCACCCAAGGAGCTTCCAAAAACATCATCACGGTCGGCGCCACTACCACTGGGCAATCCGATTTTATTGACATTGTACAGAACAAGGTGAGCATCTCAGCAGATGGAGGGTATGCATACGGCACTCAAATTTTGGGCTGTTCTGCATCGCCCGCTTCTTGGAATACCGCGTGCAAGTACTTCATGAATTCTTCGAGTTTCGATGCTTGCTCAACGTCAGGTCGCTGTGCTGCAGGATATACGTATCAGTTTTCTGGTGGCTGTGGTTGCTTCCCATGTACGAGTACGAATTGCTATTTCATTGGAAATTCGTATTGTTCTTCTTGTGCTGTTACGACGTACCAAAACACGCCAGCCACGCAAATTGCAACCAACTCGCTTGCGTATTTTTCATCCACTGGAGCAACGCCCGATGGCCGTATCAAACCAGATGTCGTGGCGCCGGGGTATTTGATTGCATCTTCTCGCTCATATTCGGGATCTTTGGCCGCATCTGATGATGTTTGCGGTGTGTCTGGTAGTTATCAGTCCTTCGCTTCCATCAAACCCCATTTGTATGCAACGCAAGGCACCAGCATGGCCACTCCTCTTGTTGCTGGGTACAGTGCCTTGATTCGACAGTACCTCCGAAATCACTATCCAAATGCTGCGGGCGTGACCTCGGGTGCCACTCCAATTTCCATGCCGCCTGCTTCTCTGCTGAAAGCGATGATTGTCCAATCCGCAACTCCTATGAATGGTATTTACTGCGCAAACAATGATGCCAGTGGATGCTCGTCTCCTACTTCGCTGAATTACGGCTCTCCTTTCAAGCAAGGCTTTGGGCTCGTCGATTTACGTGCTGTGATTCCGCTGACCTCCACGTCTACTGCATCGGCGTACTCTACAAAAGTCTTTGCGTATGAGGACGGCTCAAATGGAGTCATTGCGACATCGGGTGCAGTGAAGCAATACACATACACAATCTCATCCACGCAATGTTTGCGCGCGACTTTGGTGTGGACAGATCCATTGTCTTCAACTTCATCCAGCGTTGTGCTTGTGAATGATTTGGATCTCAAAGTTACTTTCGGAACGGATTCTTTTCTGGGAAATGCCCAATACTTCGGATCTGCTGACCGCGTCAACAATGTCGAGCGTGTAATTTGGCAGAATGCAAAGGCAGGAACGTACACCATTTCTGTTACTGGCTATCGCTTGTCGAGTGCACAGTCCTTTTCGCTAGTTGTGTCGAACATGCCGCCTTCTCTGTGTGTCGTGATTCAAGGCATTTCCTCTGATTCCGTGTCTCCCGTGTATCCAAGCGGACTGCTGTTCCTTGTGTTTGTCGCTTCTGCATTGTTGTGAGCAGCGTGAGACATCCGTTCGACATTCAAGAAGAGAAAGAAACGCAGAAGAAGAAGATGGAGATGGAGATGGAGATGGAGGGGAACATCGATTCGTAAAGAAAAATAGTAAAAATAAAATAAAATAAAGAGAAGGCGTTCATGGGTACAGTGAATGTCAACTCGGATACACGCAGAACAGTCCCGGAGGGCAATTCTTGCACACTGATTGTTGTGGCATATCTTGGTAAGTACCATTTTGGCACATTGCGGCGGAAGATGATCCAATACCGCAGAAGTATCCAACGGGGCACTGTGTAAACGGGGGATCCTTTTGGATAGACCCCACCGGACAGTAGAACCCCGGATCGCAAGGACCAGACGGACTCGATAACCCAGGAGTTGCACAATAAGAACCTGCTGAGCAATTTGAGCACTGAGAAGAAGAAACGAGACCCACGCTCGGCGAGTATGTGCCCACTGGGCACGGTAACGGTGACGACGAATTTGCAGGGCAGAAATGGCCGACGGGGCACTTGGCACCCGTAATTCCGTCCTCTGGAGTGGAATTGAAGGCACCGATGCTGCAGTACCAGCCCGCTGAACATCCGCCCGACGGTGCCGACAGATAAGAGGAGTCGCAGACTTGACCGCCATCACACGATCGCATGGATGACGAACCCGCAGGACAGTAATACCCACGCACGCACCCATGCTGTTGCTTCGAAGCAGAGCTTGAATTGCAAAAGAACCCGGCATCACACACACCTGTTGGCAACACGTTCGCAGACCCCTGGCAGTACATGCCAGCCTCACAAGCACGACATGCTTGCGAAGACGCCTGCTGCGTGAGATTATTGTACGTTCCAGGAGAACACGGAAACTGCAAGGAGAAGTTGGTTCCCGCAGGACAATAGTATCCTTGAGGGCAGACATTCAACCACGGTAAAATCGTGCCAGTTGGGCAATAAAAGCCAGCAGGGCACTCTTGGCACGCCGACGAGCCAGGAACATCCTGATATGTCCCTGCAGCGCACGTAGTGGGATAAATGGAGCCAGTGGGACAATAGAAACCTGCAGGACATATAGACCCTGTGATATTATCCATTGGAGTAGGTGTGTAAGCAGAGGCTGAGCAGTAGTACCCCGCTGAGCAGGAATTAGTCGGAGCTGACAACCCAGCAACCAAACAATACCATCCTGGCGAGCAGGGAAGGCAAGCAGTGGCATTCGTGGACCCGGTGTACGGATTGAAAGTGCCGGCGGGACACAAAACTGGCTCTGCAGACCCCAACGGACAATACGCACCGACTGGACACGCGCCTCCTGCTGCACCGCTGATAGCAGCAAGGGCGGCAAATGGAGATACTGCACCGCTACGGCAATAATATCCTGCCGCACAGGATCCCGTCACTGCTACTTGCGCTGTGCTATTGCAATACTTTCCTCCGGTGCAGAGGAAGCAATCGGAAGTTACCGAAAGAGTGCTGCGATTTGAAAACGTTCCGGACGGACAAGACAGCCAAGAAGCTCCCGTCCCCGAAGGACAGGCAAATCCAGGAGGGCAAGGGATGGGAGCAGACGACGAATTCACGCAATAATATCCCGCAGGACACTGCACACACGAGCTCTGTCCAACTAGGCTCTGGTACATGCCATCCGCACAGGGAAGTGCGGCCGAGGCGCCGGCTGGGCAATATGTTCCAACCGGGCAAATCCCTCCACCAAATGAGGAATTCATCGGTCGGTCTGTTTGGGCGCCCCCTGAACAATAATAGCCAGCTGCACATGTCCCGGTCACGGAGGTCGATCCCTGTACATCAACGTAGCTTCCGATCGGTGCATACTGACAGTCTGACACCTGGGTTTGCTGAGGGGAGTTCGAGTACGTTCCCCGAGGACACGGAATAGGCGAAATCGACATTGCGGGACAGTAGGAGCCGACAGGACAAACAAACTGCTTCGAGTTCACAGCGCCACCCGAGCAATAAAATCCAGCTTCGCAGGTGCCATCGGGAGCAGCGAGGCCGTTCGTCGAACAATATAACCCGGGAGTGCAAGACATGCACTGCGAAAGGGACACGGCATTGGACAGTGGCTGAAAAGTACCTGACGGGCACAGCGGAGGTGCAAAAGTGCCGTTGAGGCAATAGGCTCCAATTGGGCAATCGAGAAGCACAGACGTACTGGCTTGTGGGCAATAGAATCCCGCTGGGCAAGGAGGGCAGGAAGATTGTTTGTACAATGTGTTGAATGTTCCCGAGGGGCACGGAGATGGGGCAGACGCTCCACTTCCAGTAAAGTATCCCGGAGGTGCTTCAAATTGATACGGGGAAACAGCGCCCCCCGTGCAATAGTATCCCGGGAGACACTTGCCTGTAGGGAACGGATTTGAAGAACCCGCGCAGTAGTAACCAGGAGTACACGAGGAGCAATCAGATTGCGATATTCCTCCAGACGCGTTGCTAAATGTTCCCGCTGCGCACGGTTCCGGGAACGGTGCACCGACAGTACACACTCCACCAGACGGACACAACATATTCACAGGCGCCGAGGAAGATGCGCCCGATAAGCAGTAGTAGCCGGCGTTGCACTTGCCTCGAGGAACAGTCAGGCCCGTGGTATCGCAAAAAGACCCAGCATCGCATGATCGACAGTCTGAAAGATTCTGCAGACCAGTGACGCTACCATACGTACCCACAGGACAAAAAGAAGCCTTGTACGACCCCGCAATACAAAACGAGCCTAGCGGGCACAGGACTGGATTCGCGGTGGCATTAGGACAATAATATCCGGCGGGACATTGGATGCAATCGGAGACAGAGCGCGCACCGGTAATGTTTCGAAAGGTGCCGCCAGGGCAGGCAACTTGCTGCGGTCCGGTTGAGTTCTGAGGACAGTAATAGCCTGTTGCACATTCTGCAGTCGGTGCAGCGGCTCCCTCGATACAATAGGACCCGGCCGGACACGGCACGCACTGTGCTGCGGAAAATATTCGTGTCGATGGATTGTAAGAACCGGGACTACACTTGACAGGGGCCGATGTCCCCGCAGGGCAATACTGCCCAACACCGCAATCAAATGCTGGGGTCGTGGGAACCACGGCAGTTCCTGCTGGACAATAAAAACCAGCGGGACACAAGTTTGAAACCGTCAGGGAAGCTGCGGTCGTATTTTCCGGACTGCAAAACGATCCGGCAGTGCACACCGAACACCAACCCGCACTCCCTGCTGAATACGAGCCCTGAGGACAGGCCTCTGGAAACGCAGATCCCGACGGACACTGTTTTCCTGTAGGACAGGAAATACACTGCGCCTGAGAAGAGCGGTTGTAAGACGGATTGTACGTACCGGCACTGCAGGGATAATACCCCGCATAACCAGTGCCGGGGCAATACTGCCCCAGCGGGCATGCAAAGCAATCTGTGGACAGCGCCAGAGAAGAGACATTCGACCACGTTCCTGCAGGACACGGAAATTGCATGGATTGAGAGGTATTCGTCGGGCAATAGTACCCCGGATAGCAAGTTCCGGAAGGCGTCGAACCACCCCCGCTGCACCAGTATCCTGCAGGACATGGGGTGCACTGCTGCGGGTCGTACAACCCAGAAGACGCCGAATACGTTCCAGGATGACAAGGATATTGATAGGGAATCGCAGCGGCTCGTTCCACATAGTTCTCATATCGAATGTCTGACGATGCATCCACTCCAGGACAATAATGACCCTGCGCGCAAGACTGAAGCGGGGTGAATGAAGAGCTTGGACAGTACTTGCCCTTGTGGCAGACGTTGCACTCTCCCTCACGTGTAAGGTTCGTTCTATCTGTATACGTCCCAGGCGGGCATGGTAAAGAAAAGGCAGCAACCGTTCCCGGTGGGCAGTAATATCCTTTTGCACAAGGATATACAGTACCGCTAGTCATCGCAGCAAACGGGCAGGACCACCCAGGCTCACAGAGTTTGCACGACTGAAGAACTTGCAGTCCCTGAGAATCACCATACTTACCAGCCGGACAGGGAATTGGATCTGACGATCCAGCAGTACAGAAGTAGCCCATCGGACAGATGATGCACGACGCATTTGATGCCTGATTGGGAGACGGCTGGTAGTAGCCCGCAGGGCATGGAAACTGGTTTGGTTGCACAGTGCCAACGGGGCAGTAATGACCGGTTGCGCATGCAACCGCCGTCCCGGAAGACGAAGCCAAGGGACATGCATACTGAGCAGGGCAGGCCAGACACGAAGACTCCGAAAAACTTCCTGTCGAAGGATTATATGTTCCAGCCCTGCAGGGAATTGGTGCGAGAGAGACATCTGGACAATAATGCGCAGCAGGGCAAGTCGTGGCGGAAACTGATCCTGGAACGCAATAGGATCCTTGAGGACAAGCATAGCAATCAGCGCTAGAAGTACCGCCTGTCCGATTTAGGAATGTGCCCGCTGGACAGAATATTTCCACCGCCGTTCCGCCAGGACAGTATCGACCCATCGAGCAGATTCCGCTGGAAGGAGTGGCAGAAATGGAGCCTGGGCCGCAAAAATACCCTTTGGAACACTCCAGGCATACTATGGAACCATTGGTGGAATATCGACCCGCAGGACAAATGCTCGGGGAATTTGTTTTCGTGGGGCAAAAGTATCCCCCGGGGCACATCAGACAAGAGCTACGTGCCAGAACGTTCGCATAGTATCCTGTTGCACAAGGAACTGGGGCAAAATCACGGGCTGCATCCGCAACGTAGTACCCCAGCGGAGATGGGACGCAAGCAATGCGAGCACCATCCGAATAGTATCCAGAAGAACACGCAGCAATCGACGTGCCATCCGCATTAGGGCATTGAAACCCGGCTGGACAGACAGAGCAGAATGATTTCCCAGCAGTCGAATACGTTCCAGAAGGACAAGGTGCTGGAACCATTGTTCCTGTACGATCTGCGCAATAGTATCCGGCTGTGCAATTTGTGCACGACGTAGCACCTCCAACGGAATAGGAGCCAGCAGAGCATGGCACTAATGTTTCAGTGGTGGTGACTGGGCAAATGTACCCGGCAGGACAGGTAACGCAGGCAAAACTTCCCGCCAACGAATACTGACCGGAGGAACAAGCAACCGGAGTCGAAGTGCGGGAAGCACACCGATAGCCTGCTGGACAGATAGAACAGTTGAAACTCGAGGAACCCGAATACGTTCCAGGAGGACACTCGAGCTGCAGTGGAGAATCGACAGAAGGGCAAAAGTAACCAGCAGTGCATGCAGTGCAAGAAATAGATCCCGCAACAGAGAATGTCCCAGCAGAACACTGCGTGATAGAGGAGCCACTGGTGGACGGACAAATGGATCCGGCAGGACAGAGGGTGCACGAAATCGCACTGCCCGTGGAATATGATCCGAGAGGACAAGGAGATGGTGGAAGATGGGGCTCCAAACAGAAATACCCGGTGGGGCAGTCGGAACAATTCGTTTGAGAAACAGCGGGTTGATACGTGCCCGGTGAACAAAGGACAGGAACGGAGGTCGTGGTCGGGCACATATACCCAGAAGGGCAGTTCGTGCACTTGACAGAGCCCGCCACCGAATACTGGCCCGCAGAACAAGCGATTGGAGCGGCAGAAGCACTAGGACACTGAGAACCAGCAGGACAAACAGTGCAAGTAGGCGTTGCAGAACCGCCACCGAGCGAATAATATCCAGTCGAGCATGCCGCAGGAGGAAGAGTGGCAGTCCCGCACTCGTATCCAGCCGGACATACGGTGCAATCCATTTGGCCGTTCAAAGAATATGAATTCGCAGCGCAAGATACGGGTGACGATGAAGTGGAAGCGCAAGAGTATCCAGCCGGACATGCAAGGCACGACACAGAACCTGATGAGGAATATTCAGAGGCAGGATCGCAAGAATATCTCGTTGTGGGATTCGGGCACGCGTATCCAGCTTCGCATGTAGTGCACGTAGTAGAGCCTCCCAGAGAATACGTTCCTAGCTGGCACTCAACAGGTATCTGCGGCGACACGCACTGGTAACCTCGCGGGCACGGTAGACACAAGGACGCTCGATCAAATGAATAGCTTCCAGCCGAGCAGGCCGAACATGTTGTGGATTGTGGAAACATGGCATACGTGCCGGCAGTGCAGTTTATGCACGACGCAGAGCCAGCTGACGAGTACGTCCCTGACGGACATACCGAACAAGCAGACGAGCCTCCTGCAGAAAAGAATCCTGCGGCACAGAGCACACATGAAGTCGACGCAGAAGACGCAGAAATAGATCCGTCGGGGCACGACAGACACATCGATTGGCCCAAGGACGGCTGATATTGTCCTGCAGGACACGGCACGGGTGCTGTGGAAGCCGAAGAGAATTGAAATCCCGGTGGAACAGTGGAGCAGTTTGCAGATGCAACTCCATCTGCATATGTGTTACCCGAGCACGCAATGCAACTCGACGAACTCGTTGCGTTCTGCACAGGCTGAGCAGTGCCTGCAGAACAAGGAACGGGGCTGGTGGCGCCGCCGGTGCAGTAGTAGCCAACAGGGCAGTCAAAACATGAAGTAGTCACTGTTGGATTGTAATACGTACCCGCGCTGCACTGTGCAAATGCATACTCCAATCGACAACAATAAACAATAAACAGAGCGATCGCAAGCCGAAACTTGCCCGACATCATTTCTTCCTGTAATGTGTGATTGATTGATGATTGAGAATGAGTGTATGTGTGTGTGTGTGTGTGTGTGTGTGTGTGTTGGGTAGAGAATAATAAATAACCGGATAATGGGTGAAACCTTAATGGAAAGAGCGCGCAGTAGAGGTCATGCGCAATCGCACTGTGAACCTTCTCGAATAATGTGATGATGATGCTCAGCAGAACGATCGCAGACACAAATGAAATGGTGAGAACGAAATGAAAACTGGTGTCCTTTTATCTTGTCACGAGGTTCAGAAACTCAATTCGTAACAGGTTCGGAGCAGAAGCAACTGTTTGTAGAAGTTGATGCTTAATGACAGTCGGTGTGCTCCGATGCTCTGAATGTCGGAGGATCTCTGAGCGCGCGCCTGCCTATTACACTGAACATGCGTATATACGAAGAGACATGCATATTTCAATCTTGCGTCCCGTTGCCGGGAAAAGGGATAGGCCCCAACACGCCACACGGCGTTCTTCAGATTAAATGCTCCGCGCTCCGCGCTCCCGTTCCCAATCTCGATCAATCTGTGAGCTACACGCGGGACATGCAAACACTTTGCTTCCGCCTAGACGTGCACGGATCTCACCGCAGCGCCCGCACGTTTTGGGCATGTACTCCTCCGTGACGGTGGCAACATGGCGCTCGTGATACTCGGTCGCGTTATGGAACAAACGTTGCAAAAAGTGAAACCAAAAAACGACCGTGTCTGTTTATGTATACTTCCGCATGCATGACAATGACGTGTCATTATTGAACAGTTGCATGATGTAAAGATCGACTGGGCTTGGGTTCGCAAAACATTAAACAATTAAAATGACATAGTAGACGGGGGACGCCTTTCTGATGGGCCGTGAACACTCCCCGGCTTGCACAAATTAAAAATAAATTAATTAATTAAAAAGACGACACGAGACTCGAAGCTGACAGACGTCTTTTGTGTTGTGTTGTCCAACTTGCATTTTCGTCTTGTATGATCTTGCAAACAACAAATGCCGCAATACTATTTAAAATGTAAAGTTCTCCCTCTCTCTCGACGGCAGTCGTTGGTTGTTTTTGTTCTTTTATTTGTATATGCATCTGCTTTCTTTTGCAGGATTTCAAACGTCACAAGAAACCGTCTTGTTCAGCGATAGGATATGAATACACACACTCCGCTGGAAACAGTGGAAAAGGTGATCACGTACATAGGGTCCTCTGCAGCACCATCTGCGGAAGCACCATTGCATCCAGCCCACCGGGACGCTCGATTGCGAATGGACATCGATGCGAATGGTGAAAGGGCGCTCATGACAACAGACACTGGCGTCAGAGTGACCCAGGATCAGTACGAAAACTCCCTGAAGGCTGGCGTTCGGGGACCGACGTTGTTGGAGGATTTCATTCTTCGTCAGAAGATCATGCATAACGACCACGAACGGATTCCAGAACGAGTGGTGCACGCAAGAGTATGTAACCTTTTCTCGCCCCCCACTTTCCCCCTCTTCTTTGTTGCTTCCTGCGCGATACTGTTCGTTTCTGTTTCATGCACAGTGAATAGTGGATTAATTCAGCGTCTTTTTCTGCATGTTTGCAATTTCAATTTTGTGATAGGGTTCCGCGGCGCACGGATTCTTTGAGGTGTACGACGATTCTATGAAGGCATTCACTGCAGCAAAGTTCCTGACTGACCCCAGCAGACAGACACCCGTGTTCACGCGATTCTCTCCAGTGTTCAGTCACCGCGGCTCGGCGGACACCAACCGCGCGACGATTGGATTCGCCACCAAGTTCTACACGGACGAGGGAATCCAGGATTTCGTCTTCAACAACCAGCCGGTGTTTTCCTTTGTGGATGCATCGCGATTCCCCGATCTTGTGCATGCTGGCATGGAATCTGCGGATAGCGGTATCAATACGACAACCACCGCGCATGACGAGTTCTGGGACTTTGTATCCCTTATTCCCGAGTCGATGCACCATGTCATGTGGATTCTGTCCGGGCACGGAATTCCGCGCTCGTATCGCACAATGAAGGGATTTTCGGTCCATACCTACCGATTCGTCACCGAGGATGGAAAGGGCACTTTTGTCAAATTCCAATGGATCCCGGTCCTCGGTACTCGCGCTCTTGCCTGGGAAGAAGCGAAAATGTTGACCGGCATGGACGCGGATTTCCACAGACGAGACCTGTGGGACGCGATTTC
>VRVR01000043.1:20720-184331 GCA_009859145.1 Andalucia godoyi
AACTCTCTTACACCAATTGAGCAAAGCCAGCTGATCGAAGCCGCTGGATTTGAAATCGGTCGTTGCGACTCCATGGAGATTCGGCAGAGAATGGTTGACCATTTCTCGAAAATCGACTTTCGCTTGGCGTGTGGAGTGGCAGAATTGACAGGGGCAGCGCCGCCGACCACAGACAGCTCTACGACGCCTCGATACCTTGCCCCGGAAGTTTCGATGGAGCGGGGCGCGAACCATCAGACAATCCGCTCGACCAAAATCGCTGTGCTGTGCGCACATGGATTTGATGGAGTGCAATACTACGAGTGTCTCCGGAGAATGCACAACCATGAAGGGGCCGTGGTCGAGCTTGTTGCGCCCTACGGCGGAGTGATCCGCAGCGTTGGGGGAGACGGCGTCGCCGCCGCAAAGACTCTTAAAACGGCTTCTGGTGTGCTGTATGACGCGGTGTACGTACCAGGGGGAAGAGGAAGCGTGGACTCTCTCCTGAAGCTGCGGGAAGCTGTGCGATTTCTGGACGACATGTATGTCCATGGAAAGCCCATTTGTGCGTCGAACGAGGGAGTGGATCTTCTTGCGATCTCCAGATGCGGTCGATTTGCAAAGCTGGCAGACGCGCATTTGCTGGTGGACAAGGGTGTCGTGACAACGCGAAATGTCATGAAGGATCGCTCAGAATTTCTCGACGCTTGCGTCGCTGCCGGAAAACAAATTCGATTTTGGGATGTCCGCAAAGACGACGTTGCAATTCCTTAATCCATCGTTTTCGTAATAAGAGAAGAAGAATGAACCGGGAATGTAAAACGCGTTCACTAGCATATATCCCACATCCACAACATCCAAAGTATCGTTTCATTTTAAATTTCAACTTCAATTTCATTCTTTTTTTTTCTCCCGCCTTTTATCCGTGATCGTATCAAGCGAAGCAAAGCAGGACCCAAGCAGCCATCATGCACATGCCACCCTTTGGTGCCAGTGCAGCGGAAGAAAACGGCAGCAGCGGCCTCTGTCGCTCAGCCGCACGATCGTACAACGAGCCACAGAACAGCAGCGTTCCTATGCCCATCAGATATCCGGACGCAACAGCAATGTTTGGGCGCTTGCACATCGAAGACGCAGCATAGATTGAGGTTATCATCATTCCCGAAGAGTGAAGCGCGTGAAACAGGTTTGCGGTGTCCCACATTTTCGAAAAATGCGCATCACTGGACTTTGGCTGTACCACATGAGATCCGTATGCTGCAAGCCCCACCACCGAGCCCATGGACAAGGCTCCGATGCGAAACAACGCCGTATTCATTTCTTTACCCTCCAAGGGGAAGGAAAAAAACGCTTTTCGCTCACGTCTGAGGAAACCGATCTATGTATTTCCTCACTGCGCCGCTGCTTGCTTGGGTCAGCCCGCGCGACACGTGACGCCTTTTTCGAAAAGCATGCTCAAGTACTGCTGCGGACCTCAAGTCTTTCGCCGCCCGAAAACGAAAACGAAAAGCCTGACGCTCCCTTCTTTCTTTTTGTTTTTCTTTTTTCAAGACTGTTGCTTATTATTATGATCGTTGATTGTTCCGTTTTTACTCTTGTTTAATCGTTGATAAGAGATTTATGCATCGCTAATGTCAAATCAGGTGATTGGCTCGTGGTGGTTTTGGTTCTACTATCATGCGATTCCTGTAGGAGGCGTCATTCCGGAGGACGCGAAACGGCAAGTTTTGCCCGGTCGGCAGTCGTTTCTTGGGTCATTTCTCACGTTTCTGCCTCGTCGAACGTTGGATCTTCATTTCGCAGCTGGGGAGCTGCATGTTTTGGTGTTCTTTCCGGACTGCGGCCTTGGACTGTCCTCGTTTGCAAGGGAATTGGCCAATTCCCTCAAGACATCTGCGCTCATTGCAGCCAACCAAAATCGGATTCACGGTGTGGTAAACTGCGCTTCTTTGCAGGAGTTCGACAATGCAACAAAACTGCTTCCTTCCGGGGTCCAGTTGTGGGCCGACGTTGGTGGAAGGCTTGCGAAATCATTCGGTGTGAAGCCGTTGTTGGAGACTGTAGACATTCGATCGATGCTCTCCAACAGTAGTTTGCAGAGTGCTGAGGACACCGCTGCAAAATCTATGAGCGAACAAGTACAGCCTTGCGTGTTTTTTATCAAGAATCAGCAAATCGTCAAGTCGCCATCGCATCAACCGAAATTTCAGGGAATTAGCATCCCTACGATCAAAGAAACGCTCGAATTCTGCGTGAACAGTGCCAAATTGGACATCGCGAAAATGACAGATGCAGCGTCGTATGGGTCGCCGCTTTCTGAACAGGACATTCGAACACGCTTTCCAGAGGCCTGGAGTGATTTTCTGACAAACTGTGCCGATCTTCCTCCCCATCTGCGCAATTCAGAGACCCATAAAACCAAGGCCAAGACCAAAGCGACAACAGCAACAACAACAACAACAACGACGACAGGGATATCAAAAGAATCGACGGCTGCAAAGCAGAGGACAAAGCCAAGTAAGACCAAATCGTCTTCCGCCTCTGAGACGTCTCCTCTGCAGGACAGAAAAGCAACAAGCGCAGCTGGTAGTGTGCCCAAGCGGCCAAAGCGATTTACTCCACCGCAGGCGCCAAAGATTCGATCTCGATTATGAACGATCTTCTAAAGAATGGTCGGCAATCCGTTTGGAGCTGCGTGCCAGCGAGGCATGCACAAAGGAGATAATTCGCGTTGCCAGCTGGGAAGCTTCCAGTGCTTCGTTCATGGCCATCATGGGCATTGCGGTACTTGCTCTGCTTCGCTGAAGAATCTCGTCATGTGCTGCTCGGAGATGGTACAGCACTTCCTGTTTTGCATCGCGAGAGCAAAATGGATCCTTCGCAGGCGGTATCGAAGGACTCGGGGTCTGCAGTTTCTGCGGGAGGAAAAACGTCACTCGTTTTCCCTCTGGGATTTGCGAGCATTCACCCTCTGCAGCATGCGTGTGTCCTTGATTGTGGTGGTGGTGCTGGTGCTGGTGATGTTGTGCAGACAAGATTGCCAGTCGAATCCGCTTTCCAACGGGCGATGTAAAGGATTCCATGCCCTCCATTTGCTCTCGTTTCTTATGAGGAGACTCGGAAGTCCTCCTGCAGCCAACCGGCGAGGCAACAGACCTTGTGATCCCTTTTCCCCTGATTCGCGCATCTGGAGTGCTGTTGTCTGGTCTTTTCGCAGCGATGATTGACGTTTCCAGCCACAATCGGGATAAATACTCTTTGCATTCTTCCAGAAAATCAAATCTACAACAAACTGCCTCTATTCTGGTCAATACAGCCTCCTCCGGACTGTTCTTGCTCAGGTGAAGCGCAACAGTACCGACAAACTTGTCCCATAGCTCCTTGATTTGCGATTCAAGCACCCCGAAGCAGTTACCGGCAAACGCGATGGCCGTGCACGTCACAAACGCATCGAAACAGATACCACCGGCGTCCAACACATCGGTGGTGGAAATCTTTGCGTCCAGAATTTCAAATACCTCTTGAGAAAAGCGGGACATTGCGTCCGCTGGCCCTCCAAACAAAACCTTGATGTTCTGCAATGCAAATCTCGACATCTCAAGAATTCTTTCCAAAATGATGCGAGGATCTTCGATACTTTGTCGGAAACAGAGAATCCCTACTTTCAACACGGACAACAGATGAGGGCCGGAAAAAGGGGTCGTGCTATCCAGACGACAACTCGCAAACATTGCTGCATACATCGGCTCCAACAACGCCGCATCTGTCCGATTTTCATAGACCCATTGGGATAGGTGCAAACCCGCAGTTGGATGGGACATGAACAGGCGACACATCCGATACACATTGCATATCAAGGGAGCATACGAAAATGGAAGCCGTGCAGTGACGAACGAGCTCTCAGACACAATTTGCCGGATGAGGGCAAGTGCCACTGGAAACTGCAGTTCAACACTTTCTGCATCCAGATTCTCCACGCTCGCAGAATTCTCGAGTTCTTTCAAAAGCTGCACGGAAATCGGATTGATGTCCTCCGCGAAGACCGATTTAACCCAAGCGGCGAGCTCCTCCTTCAGCACGCCATTGCCGCCGACCAGAGCGTCATGAGCGACATCCAACGCAGAGACATCCAAGCAGCTGGAAAACACATGCGATATCTTGGAGAAGCATTCATACGCAACCCGTCTGACTTGAGCTTCGTCAAAGTTCTTGAAAGCATATTGCAGAGGCTTCAAAAGCCGCGACAATATCTTGTGCCGCGAATGCTCCTGTCCGCTTTGAGATCCCCATTCATGCACGTGCTCTCGGAACGCGACAAAATCGATGTATGCAGTCCAAACGTACTGCAAAAGCATGCAGCGAACCGAGATCGTATCAATATGGATGAGTGATTCCTGGAACAGGACGAGCATCGGATTGAGAACCGTCGAGACGGAAAGGGTGGAGCTTACGTTCAGAAGGAACGACAGACTCATGATCACGTATTCCAGAATAGGAGGAGGAAGCGTCCCCTGCGCACTTTCTGCTTCCTCTGCCATCATCTTGAATCGATCAAACACTGCGCGGAGAGCCTCGAGAAGACTGCTGGACTCCGCGCACGAAAAGAGATCTATACTGTGTAGAAATCGATGCGAACATATTCTGGCGATGGACAAGGCAGCCTTTTCCGTGTTTCCAACCTCGCCTTGGCGAACGGCCGAGAAGCAAATCCGAAAAACAACGAGCAGGACACTCGGAAACGCCGAAACGGATGAAAACAGAGAATTATCATGGCCGCTCTTATTGCTGCTGCTGCTGCTGCTGTTTTGGGCAACCAATCGATGGAGGCTCCGCAGACACTGTTGAAATGAAGCAGACTGAAGCGTGTCTGGAAATGCGTGTTTTCGAAACGATTCCAAAAAATAAGTGCAAACGCAAGAAATCAAGGAAGCCACGCAGGACTGTGGTGATATTTGCGCCAGGTCCAGCCTTTGTTCCGCGATCACAAACATCACAATATTGTGCACAATCGACGAACAATACGAGCTGTTCAGAAGCGAGACAAACAGATTGAGGATTCTGGAGGACAGATCTGCAGGAAACGAGATGGCAAGCTCGCGATAAGACAGCAAGAATCCTAGCGTCCGTAGCGCAAAGACGAACACAATCTCCCAATCGGCAGAGACCGAATACTCGTTGAGAAACCGATCCAGCGACACAATTAAGAGGATCTTTTCAGCCAGGCATTTCCAGACCGTCGGCTCAATCTCTTCCGAACGGACAAGATCAAACAGCGACAGCCGTGTCTCCGCACTGATCGCACGCAGCTGGCTTTGGACATTGGACAGCAAGTCGACAAGTTGCTCAATGTCGCCATCTTCCGGCGCTCTCAGCAGATCTCGGATCGAATGTACAAGCCCGGACTTGTCAATCTCGCTCATTCCTACGTGAAGTATATATATATATATATGTGTGTGTGTGTGTGTGTGAGAGAGAGAGAGAGAGAGAGAGAGATAGAGAGAGACTGTCTGTGCGAAGGAAACGGGAAACATAGACAACAGACAAGGATCACAATAGAGAAAAAACGGAGAGAAAATGGCGGCTGTTTCATGTTTGAGTCATCGTAGTGAAAGGAGCCGAAATTCCCGACGACTTCGTGCTGCACCTTGCATCGCTCCACGGCGCGTGGTGTTGTGTGGACCGTGAAGTGCGGATGTGCGGATGTGCGGATGTGCGTCTGGAGACAAGATGGAGCCGTTCGAAGTGCTTCGAGCGCTGTCTCGACTGTGCAGATTGTCTGGTGCTCCATGCTCGCTCTTCGATCTCACGACGTCGCTGTTACCAGACTGCATACAGTCAGCTCATGACCGCCGACTGGTGCTCAAATGTCTCGAAAGCCTGCAGTCGACGAATCTTGTCCAGCGGGCGGATGGCCTTGCCGTCGAGCAGCAGCTCGGGCGATGGGAAGTTACAGATTCCGGGTGGGAAACACTCGAAACGAACCTGCGTGAGCTGAAGGTCTCGGAAATCGCTCGGACAGCTCGAGAGCGGCAGGCTGCCCAACAACAACAACAAAATTGTAATTACAATGGCGACGGCGTACGACCTGCATTGTATACAAGATTCGAAAAAGAAGTTGCGGAATCGATTGTGATACTGGATTTGGATCACAATCACGGACGAGTGGAAGATCTGCTGTCTGAAATCCAGTGCAATCCGAAATTGCATGTGTTTGTGTGCGTTTCGCGAGGGTACTCGTACAAGCGACCCGTCCATCCTCAGTGGCACTATGTGGCATGCGAGGCCCATGGATTTGAGAGCGAGTCCGATGTTCGAATGATGGTTTTCATCGGGGGGAAACTTGCAGACGGCTCCTGGGAGACCGTTCGCAACATTCGAATCGTATCAAAAGACCGCATATTCGCGCCGCTTGTTCCTATTTTGAAAGAGCATTTGCCAAACGTGACGTGCACGTTGGAGTGAGAGATCAGATGCCGCTAAGAAAGAAGAAATACATAAACATAATTTAAGCCAGCTTCAATACAACGGGTGGTGGTGTCAACATTCAAAATAGCCAAACAGGGAAAGCCGTACCGGATCAGGCGGAAGGCGGCGGAACAATGGCAGCCAATCGCTCGCGTATCTCATGGATTACAAGGTCCACGTCCGAAGCACCTTTCAGCTCCGTCTCCCGCGTCTTTTGCCACTCCGCAGAAAGCGATGACAGCTTCTCATCGACAGCGCAAAGCTTGACAAACAATGGCGAACGGCGCAACAAATCGAACAACTGCTCCTCCGGAGGCAGCTGGAAGAACTTGGTCACCGTGTCCATGGATTGCGGAGGCGACATCAAAACCGTGGAAGTAACTGCAGATCGAGGAAGCAGTTGCTTGTTGGACAACGAACGTTGAAGCAGCGATGGCCGTGCATCGCCAGCATCAGATCTGACGGTGCCAGAAGACGCAGCATCAGCAGGCTTTGCAGCGACTGTGCGCTTCAATTTGCTAACCGCCAACATCACTGTCGACTGCTGCTTCTGCAATTTCGAGTGCCACTCCTTTTCAGCCTCGTGCTCCAACCTTCGGCGAGAAGCTTCCCTTTCGCGCTCAAGAGCTTTCTCCATAGCAACCTTTTCGTCCATTTCCTTCTGCCGCTTCGTACGCTTTCGATCCTGTTTTTCAGACAGTTTCTTTCGCAGCGCGTCCTCTTGCTTTGCTCGTTCAACATCCAGCGCAGAAACAAGAGTATTGATTTCCTTTGCGTGATTCTCCAGAAGTTCCTTTCGCTGCTGCTCCTGCAATTCTCCCTGAAGTGCCAATTCCTCGGCTTTCTCCTTCTCCTTCTGCAATCGCAGTTGCTCCATGGCCAACTGACGGCGCCTTCGTTCGTCTTCAATTCCCTTTTCCATTCGTGCCCTTTCCGCGTCAAGCTCGGCATCAAGAGCCGCCATTTCGCGCTGCATCGTTTCCTTCTGCTCATTCTCGATGCGTTGCCTTTCGGCTGCTGCCGCCAATCTCATCTCGTCGCGCTCTCGCTCCAGGCTCTTCTGCAAGATCTCAATCTCTGATGCTCGCTTCGCAGCTTCGGCTTCTTTCACCTTTCGCTGATGTTCCTGCTGCTGCAAAAACTGTTCCTCCATCTGAGCCAGAGGGTCGCGGACCATGGACACTGCATCTGTGATTTCCTTGCTATGACGTTGACGGAGCGCAAGGCGCTCTTCAGCATGCTGCATCTCGAGCCACTGTCGTGCTGCCGCTTGCTTCTCCGACCGGACTTGCGCATCATCGTGCAACTTTGCAATTTCGTTCAAACGAGACTGGATTTGTGCATCTTGCTCCGATGCAAGGTCCTCCATTTCGCGTGCATGTCGGCGAGCGAGCATTGCCCGAATGACCTCACGAGCCTTATCCTCCGGAATCTTTCCCGCAGCGATCGCATCCATCAATGCTTGTTTTTCAAGTGCCAGCGACGTCTCCGCAGCATGCTTCTTCTGCAGCATCTCCTGTTTCTTCTTCTTCTTTTCTTCGAGCTTCTTCTGAAGATCTGCCTTCTGCCGATCCTCTTCAGCACCGATCGAAGAAGCAACACGCGCTGCTTCCGCCTCGTGCTCTGCCATCATCGTTGCAAGCTCTGCTTGCTGTGCCTTCACAAGCTCCGGGTCTGCAACAGTGGCAGCTGAGATTGCATCGCGCTTTGCTTGAGCAAGCTTTTTGCGCTCCTCTCGCGCAGCAGCATCCCTGCTCTCCTTTTCACGCCGGGCTTTCTCCAGAGCTTCCTCCTCCTCTTTGTCCTTCGCCAAGCGATGACGCTCCGCTTCTTCCGTTGCGCGCTTCTTGGCGTCTGCTCGAGCTTTTCTCGCAGACATCTTCTCAGAAATGACAGTTCTTTGTCTGTCCTTTTCCTCGTCCAACGAAGACTCCAGGCGCTTTGCTTCCTCTTCGTACGCCTTCATAATTCGATGCTTCTCTGCATCGCTCGTTTCCGCAGTCAATTGCTGCTCCATTTCTCGACGAGCTTTCGCCAGTTCTGTGCGTTTCTGGGATTCCAAAGATTCCTCGGATTTGCGCTTCAACTCGATTTCCAATTTCTTGAATTCCTCATCGGCGAGTGCTTGCTGCTGCTTTGATTTGCCTTCGGACGCCTTCTTCTTCGCATTCAAGCGCAGTGAAATCGCATCCTTCTGCTTCTGTCTCTCCAAATCGAGTTGTTCCTCAAGCCGGTTCACGTTTGCCGAGTGTTCGGACAGAAGTCTTGCCTTTTCATCTTCGTTGGCAGCATCTCTCAACTGCGAATCAAGCACCTCCTTCTGTCGCGCGATTTCAGCAGACTTGTGTTTCTCAAGTCGAAGCAACGCCGCTTGCTCCTCTTCACGTGCCGCAAGAGCGGCTAGCACATTGCTCTCTTTTCCGGCATCCTTCTTCTTTGAAGGTGTGTTCTGGACCTGCGCAGCGCGTTTAGAAAGCTTTTCCTTCATCTTCAGCATCTGCTTCTCACGCTCTAGATCAAGTTCCGACTCGAGAGAGGCCACGGTGTCCTCGTACTCTCGCATTATTCTCTCCTTCTCATCCGCAGACGACACTGTCGCAACCTTCTTTTCCATTGCAGTACGAGCAGCGCCGATTTGGCTGTCCATTGCGACAGATAGCTCACGAGTAACAGAACCATTGACAACGGCATTCATCATTGAAAACCGCGCCTTTTCCTGGCGATCTCTCAACTCTGCCTTCTTTCGAGCTAACCGCTCTGCCAGCTTAGCCTCTTGACGAGCTTTCTCCACATCGAGTTGATCATCCAATGCAGCGACGGCACGGACATACTCGTCCATGATTCTTCTCTTCTCGGCCTCGCTGTCGGCGCCTGCAAGAGACTCCTGCATCTTGCTTTGGGCGTGTTGCAATTTTGCACGGCGATCAACCTCCAACTGCGCTTGAATAGTAGCAATTCCGGCAGTCTCTTCCGCTCTTAGTGACGCGCCAATGACTTGCTCGGCCATTCGTTGATCATCTCTTTCCAAAGCTTCAATTTGCGCCAAAACATTGTCGGCATCAGAGAGATCGTCCTTGCGAAGAGAAGAAACCAGCGCCGCTGATTTGGCTGCACGAAGCTTGCGTGTCGCCATTGTCTGCGCCAGCTGCGCAAACTGACGAGCGCGTTCACTGTCAAGATTGTTCTCAAGAGAGGCGCACTCTAAATCAAATTGGGCCATGATACGCTGCTGCTCGTCCAGATTGGTCGAGAGTGCCGCTTGCGACAACTCTGCATCACGATGGAGCTTCAGAGATCGAAGAGTCTCGTCTTTCTGGTGATCCAATGCCTTCTGAATCTCTGATCTCAAAGCAACTTCTTCACTATCCAAAGGATCGTGAGACACTGAGACGTGTCCTGCGCGTTTCTGAAGTGTCGCTGCCTTCTTCTGCCGGCGCTTAACGGCTTCTGCAAGCTGGCGGTCACGTTCACGATGGATCTCGTCGTCAAGCTTCGCAACAGCAGAATCAAATTCTTTGAGAATACGATCGCGCTCCGCAGACGAATAGGCGGACTCCATGGACTGGTCTCGCTTCTTCCGAAGATCTGCTAGTTTAGAGGTACGAATCTTCTCGATGCCCGATTCAACAGACTCTGCAGCCTGCATTTCATCGATGGACAATTCAGACAACAGCTCTCGGTCGCCCTCTGACAACGAAGTTGGGTCCGAAGAATTTGCAGAACACTTCAATCGAGACTCATGGGCCATACGGGCGCCACGCTTCGCCGCAAGCAACTGGTGCATGCGAGCAAGCTGCGCAGCACGTTCCTTGTCGCATTCTTCTGCAAGATCGGCAACGGAACGCTCATAGTCCTCGAGAATGCTGCGAACTTCCTTTTCGGAATCGGCATTGCGAAGCAAAACATCCCGATTTTGCGATAGCACGCGCAAACGCCGCGCGCGTTCAGAACCGACCTCTGCCTCTATGTCCAAAAGCGAACGCTGTTCCGCTGCCTTGTCAGCCTCCGCAGATTCCTCGCTGGCATCCATCCAATCCTTGAGCAGATTGCTCTTTCCGGAATGCTTGGCAACCAATTGAGATCGCCGTTGCGCGAGTTTTTCGGACAGCTTGCTTCGCTGTCGGACTCTTTCGCTGTCAAGAGACGCCTCAAGAGCACCAAGCTCCGCATCATACTGCGCAAGAATCGCTTCGCGCGCGGAAGCTGTTTGATCTGGCCCCAAATGCTGAGAGGCCAGTTTGGCAAGCGCATCGTCGCGCTTCTTCTTCTTCTTGGCGATTTCCTTGTCTCTCAATTTGTGCAAGTAATCCGCCAACTGGCTTTCTCCCTGCTGCTGGGCGGCAGCCATGTTATCGTCCATGTCTCGAAGCAGTTTTGCAGCTTCGAGAACATCCACGGCTTCCTGCCCACCCACCTGAGATGCCAACGCAAGCGCTCGGCGATTCTGTACCCGCTCTGTCAGCAGCGCACGCTGGCGCCGCCTTTCGCGATCCAAGGAATCGCCTAAAGCCTCCAGCTCTGCTGTGAACAGGTCCATCAGACGTCGTTTCTCATCTTCATCGTCAACACGAGACAGCAATGAGCCGTAGTGCGCCTTGATACGTTCAACTTCCACCTTTCGCAAAGACGAAATTGCCTCATCAATGGCATCCGATTCGCGATCGTGCCACGTGTCCAAATCAGCATCGACTTCCATCACCACAGAGTTCTGGGCATTGGACGCCGTTGCAGAAGAAGAATGAGAATCGAACACTGGAACATAGGAGGACTCAACGCTTCTGGAATCAGAACTCAGACCCGAGTCCGCCTCAAGCTGCTCCACCAGTCTTTGGATCTCAGCATCCGCGACAAAACCAGTATTCATGTCAACTGAAGAGACAACTGGCGCTGCACCAGCTCCACCGGTCTGGCTTGCAAACTTGGCGGCTGCTGCTGCCGCGGCCGCTGTCCGGGCGGCGGCAAGGCTTGCCTCCTGCTCTTCCAGCTCCTTCTTTCGTCGAACGGCAACTTTTGCTCGTTGCTGGGCCATTTTGCGCTCAATCCTCTCTTTCTGACGAGCTCGTTCCGATGCAGCAGAATCCTCCAGCGACTTGCTTTCCGATTCAAATTCGTCCAACAGCCGTCGCTTTTCAGCCTCTTTTTCCGCCTCGAGCGCAGAAAGATCCACGCTCTTGGACCGACTCTTTTGCGCAAACTGTTGCTCCAAAGTAGCAAGCTTTTGGTCCAAATCAGACTGGAGTTTTGCAGCACGCTCTGCCTGCTGTGCATCAATGCGTTCCGCAGACTTCGTCAGCAGGCGCTTCTCCTCGTCATCTAGACGAGATGCGAGGACATCCGCACTATCCGAATTCAGCAACCGCTGCACAGCGCCCATAGAACTATGCACAAGATCATCCAGTTCCTTGCGGTCCTCCACAAGATCTGCTTCCACTTTCTCCGCGTGTCTTCGGCGAATGTGTGAATCCTTCTTCCGCCGCTCAGATTCAATTCTGTCGCGCGCGTTCTGAAGCTGCCGCTCCCGCTCATACTCCAGAGCAGCCTCGAGCTCTTCGAATTCTCGCGCGTAATCGTCCATGATTCTGCGTCTTTCAATTTCAGAACGGGCACTCTGTAAATCAGAAGCCCGCAAACTCTCAAGCGCATGAACTTGAGCATCCGACATCCGCTCCAACTGAACTTCGACAAAGGAGATCGCAGCCTGCTCTTCGACCGAAGCTTCTTCGTCAACTCTGCGCACTTCCTCGTCCAATTCCCTGTCTCTGCGAGCCTTCCGACCAGCAATGCGCTGTTCAAGAGTACGTCGCTGGTCATCCCAACGCTGCTTTTCGATCTCTGAAGATGCTGCAGACATTAGGAACTTCGACAGTTCGTCTCGCTCTGTTGTCGCTCCAGCTCGTTCCAGATCAATTTCAGAAGCGTGCTGCTTTTGCAAAGCTGCAAAGCGCTCATCACGCCGAGCCGAAAATCGCGAACTGAGCTCCACACGGGAATTGCGGGAATCTTCTTCCAGTTGCTCAAGAATCTGCGCATGTTGCGACGCAAGTCGCTCCATTTCCGCCTTGCGTTGTGACTCGGGTGCATTTTTCGCATCCAATCGAGACTTCAGCATCTCCATCTCTTCTTCAAGGTGGGAAACGATCGTCTGTCGCTGCGCATCGATCTGACGAGAAAGGGCGTTGCCGGCCTCGCGTTCTTCGTAGTCGATTTGAGCTTCGAGATCCGCGCGCTCTGCAATATGTCGCTTTTCGAGACGCCGTTGACGCTGAACGAGTCTCCGCTCCAAATCCATAACCTGTCGCTCTTTTTCGGGCGGCGCAGACTCGGACAGCCAGTCTGCAAAATCTGTTTCATAATACTCTCCCAGAACAGTGTCCATATCCACGTCGTTCTCGTCAACCTCTTCGAATGCCACGTCTTCCTCGTCATACAGGGACATGGACAATGACGTTCCCATTCCCCACTTTGCATTCGTCTTGGCACTTCGTGGGGATTCCGACATTGCACCATCGCTCAGACGGCGCATGGAACCCTTCCGTCGATGGCCACTCGACGGGCGCTGACCAGCACCCGATGAGGGTCTGTTCTTACGTCGGGCTGTTAAACTGCCAGAGGCACCAAACTCTTCTCCAGAAAAGAATTCCATCTCATCCGAATCAGCGTCGCGCTCTTCAACCGTCGCCTCATCATCCGAGTCACCGCCTGAAGCCTCCTTGCTGGATCGTCTCGCCGCTTTCTTCTTCCCAAGAGGAACAGCAAGACCAGTCGCAGTGGAGCGGCGGCGCTTCTTCGAATCTCGCTGAAGCTCGTGCACAGACAAGGGTGTAATACCCATATCCTCAAGCTGCGTCTTCAAAAACAGCGTCATTGAATCCGTAAATGCCTTCGGCAGCTCAAGCTGCACTGCCTTTCCTTCCTGTCCTGGACGAGGAGTTCCAGACACAGAAACAGAAGGATCGTCTTTGGCGTGCAGCTGATTCGCCAATAAGTTCTTGATCTTTTCGGTTTCATCCAAAATTCCGCGATACATCTGCAGACCCTGCAAGTTTGAATTTGCAATCTGGGACATCATATGGATTGTGGAGTCTTCGAGTTTGTCATAGAAGGTCTTCACGTTGAAATCCTCCAAAAGCTGAACCTCTCGAGAATCTCCCCCTTCTTCATCGGCAACCAATGTTTTGGTGCTACCAATGCTCTGCGGAACCACAAGGTCCTCGCCAAGTCGCTTGTATTCCGAGTCAGCTGCTTTCGATCGGCGAACGTAAAAGCATGCCGCAACGGTTACACCAACAATGACAACAATACCTGCAAGCACGACTCCGATTAAGATCCAATCTGGAGGAGTGGACACATCATCATTGCGCGTGACTCCGTACAGCACAGCATTCGTTGGCGTCATGGCCATCACATTTGACGACGTCGAAGGACAGCTCTGTGTCGACGACATGACGACAACAAGAGTCAGCTTGGATGTATCACCAGCGTCCGCAAAGGTATACGTACCAGCAGTCGTGAATGTAAACGAAAACGACGAAACCGTGGACGATCCAGACCTCATCCGACTCTGGAGCTCAAGGAACGCTCCATAATCAAAGTTAGACACTGTGTTTAACAGAGAATCTGGCAGGTAAACCGGGTAGTTCGTTGAAGAAGAGATCGACCAGAGGAGGGAATCGCCGAGCTCTAGGCACATGATTGGCGAGTCCAAACCGGTCTGCGGGACGGAAGAAGCCGCAGTCGTGATGAGACCGTTTCGACCACTGAATGCTGTTGTCGACAGATTGCTACTCGCGAATGCAGATTGAAGAGACACTGACGATGTCGACAATGACGTCAGAGGTGCACCTAATGCCGCATCAAGATAGGTCAGAGACGGTGCCAACACTCCGCGTGTTCCCGTTGAGAGAGACTGCAGAGTTCGGACGGTGCACGTCTTTCCAGAGGAAACGCTATGCGGACAACTGATCTTTCCAGGCATGTGAGAAGCAGAGTACGTGACTTGCGTTCCATTCGACATCTTCAACGTGAATTGATTATTGGTCGAATCATACGTCACTGTGGGCTGCGACGCCCGGCAAACACTGTCGCAAACATCATCAGCCTCTGTGGTGCCATCGCAAGCGCACATGCCGAGAGAGCGATCAAATTTGCCCGACTTTGTGGGACAGTAAGAACAGTCAGAACCTGAAGACTTGCAGCTGCCATCGACGGCGTCCCGAGAGCTCTCGTACTTATTGCAGTCCTCATAAACTCGGGGGACGCAGTCCAATGTAGAATCCTCGTCTCGCTCCTTCAGATTTCCATCGTAAAACACGTGATAAGGCTTGCACAGACAAGAACCGGTGGTCGGCAAGAAGATTCGATTCTGACCGACGCAGACGCACGTTGACGATCCCACAATAGAGGAGGCAGACGCACCGCACGGCAAACATGCCGACATGCCGACCTTTGGGGTATACGAATTTGCAGCACACGACAGGCAGGCATCCGCTGACGATGAACCGGCAGTCGGATTAAAGGTTCCTGCAGGACAGTACGTTTCGGAAGAAGATCCCGCTGGGCAGTATGTGCCGGTGCGGCACTGGCGCCCCTTCTGGAGGATTTCATCGGTCGGGGCTGCCGATGTGGTACCACCTAAGCAGATGTATCCAGCAGGGCAAACAAGGCATTCGGTTCTATCGGACTTTGCACCATACGTTCCCGGAGGGCATATCGTACATGAGGCAGCAGACGTTCCACGGAAACTAACTCCGGCAGTGCCGAAATACCCCAACGGACACAAAGTTGGCGCCGAGGAGCCCGCAGGGCAGTACGAGCCAAGGGGGCATGCAGTTGGCAAGAAGACGCCTTGCGAGCAGTAGGATCCCGCCGGGCAAGTGATTGGAAGAGGACCTGTTCCATTGGGGCAGTAGAATCCGGCGCCGCAAAGTATAATCGAGTTCGTTCCGTTCGGGCAGTAGTAACCTGCTGGACACAACGTAGGATTGTCTGTTCCATTCGGACAGAAATATCCTGCGGGGCACATAACAGAGCTTCCTGAGTTGGCGGGACAATACCCTCCAGCAAGACACGTCTGCGGAGAAGAGCTGCCGGATGGGCAGTAATACTTTGCAGGGCAGTTCAACGGAGAGACCATTCCAGCATTTGGGCAGTACTGACCCTGGGGGCACACCAAGCAGTCGTTCTTCGGATTTCCACCCAATCCAATCGGCCGGTACGTTCCCGCTGGGCACGGCTCAGGAGTAGTTGTCGCATTGAAGCAATAGCTTCCCGGCGGGCACGGGTACACTTGATAAACCGAAATACCCGAAACAGGACAGTAGTAGGAGTCGGGACACGGCAAGCAGTACGAGGCATCCGTGGCACTGTTACGCGCGTTGAAAGTCTTCGGGGGGCACGGAACGGGCGATTTGTTAATCTCACAATAGTAACCGGGGACACACGGCGTTGGAACGGGGTTACCGGGAACACAAGTGAAACCCGCTGGGCAGGGAACGCAATCCGCCGGAACAGAACCGCCGAGATTGGAATTCACAGTGTCATTTGTGCAAGCCGTCGGAGTAACTGTGCCGGCCAAGCAGTAGTGTCCCAATGGACACAGGTCTCCACGAGAGTCTCCAAACGACGGAAGCGGCGTATCGGAAGACTTGTAGCAAATGCGGCCCGCAGCACAGTCTCCTTGAATCATACCTCCGGTACAATACTTTCCAGCGATGCAAGCAGCACACTCGGACGCAGATTGCAGCCCCGAGACATTCGAATACGTGCTGTTTGGACAAACGACTGGGTCCACAGTCAAAGCCGGACAATAGAATCGCACAGGGCAGACGTACGGAGTGGTAGTATTCGCAAGGCAATAACGACCTGCGGGACAAGGCAGACATGACGTCTGACCCGTTGAGTCCTGGAAATACGCCGGAGGGCAGCTTCTTGGCCAATCCGAGCGGAAAGGGCAGAAAGAGCCAGTCGGACACAGGACCGTCGCGTTATTGGTCGAACCCGGGGGACAATAGTACCCCGCCAAGCAAGATTGATCAGGAGTCGTCAATCCCGCCGTTGTGCAAACATACCCGTTTCCGCAGGTGGTGCAGTCTGTGGATGCTGCCAACCCGGTAACATTCGAAAACGTTCCTGCTGGACACTTAATCGGCGCGGCCGTTCCCAATGGACAATAAAATCCGGCTGGACAACTGTCAGTCACATCAGAAGTTCCCGGTTGGCAGAAATAGCCCGGTGGACACAACCCGATCGGGGCACTGAGACCGGTGCCATTACAGAATGTTCCAGACGGGCATGGCGTGCACTGAGAAACCGAAAACAGATTTGTCGTGTTCCCATATGTGCCAATCGGACACGGAACGGAAACTGTTGTATTTCCGGGACAGTAAGATCCCAGGCTGCACGGCAACGTAGACGACATGCCTGCCACATCGCACAATCTTCCCGGAGGACAAGGGAGGCAGTAGCTCTGCCTGACGTATGGATTATACGATCCTGGTCCGCACACTTGGAAAGACGAGCTTCCAGCAACGCAGTACTTTCCCACAGGGCACTCACTGCCTGTTGTACCGTCGGTCGGTGTCGGAACAGAGGCACCGGCAAAACACGCGAATCCCGCAGAGCAAATGCCCGAGGATGACACGGAGAGGCCGGATGTGTTGCAGAAAGAGCCGGCTATGCAGGCCAAGCACGCACCTGATGTGGTTGACGCGGTCAGAGTGTTGTAGGTACCAATCGAACAGGGAGCTGGTGTCACCGATCCGGCTAAGCAGTAATGACCCGTCGGACACACGATCTGAGTTGTCGAAGACGACCCTGTTGGACAATAATACCCTGCTTGACAGAACCCAGAGGGGGTCGTCAGTGCCGTTGAGCCGCAATAGGAGCCGGCAGTGCAGCTCGTACAATCCGTCACATTCACCAGCCCGGTCAAATTGGAAAATGTTCCAACTGGGCACGGAAATGTGGTTGCTGCACCTGTCCCGGCAGGACAGTAGTAGCCTGCAGGGCACGGCCTGGAGTTTGTGATGCCAGGTCCCGCACATCCGTCTGCGGAATCGCAGAACTGCGAGGCCGTACATTGAAGACAAACGGACTGGCCAGCGGAGGGTTGATACGTACCAGAAGAGCACGGCACAGGAGCTCCGGAACCAGCAGGGCAGCGGTGGCCTGACGTGCAAAGCGAAGTGTTGGATAAGATCGATCCTGCGGGGCAATAAAAACCGGATTGGCATTGACCGGAAGGCGCGGAAAGTCCGTACACTTCGCAATACATTCCAGCAGTGCAGTTCAGGCACACTGACCTATTCTGACCGTACAGAGTACTCGAAAACGTGCCGGGAGGGCACTGCAGCGGGTTGACTGTACCGGAGGGACAGTAGTGTCCGACTGGGCATGCATTTTGCTGGCGAGACGAGGAGCCGTTGCCGCAAAAGTATCCTGCATCACAGTTCGCAACAGGGGACGACAAACCGGTGACGTCGCAATACATTCCCGCGGAACACTGAATCGCAACAGTTGTTCCTGCGGGACAGTAGTATCCTACAGGGCAGCGGATTCCGGTTACGCCGTCGTTCGGATTGGAAACAGAAGCCTTTCCGTAACAAACATACCCGCCGGCACAAGTCTGGGACACGGACGTCTGGCCAGTGTTTGGGCAATAACTTCCAGAAGTGCAATTCGTACACTGACTGGAGGACACCAGGTTGATGGTGTTGGAATATGTTCCTTGCGGGCACGGATACTGCATACTGGAGGACGTGTTTTGGGGACAATAGTACCCTGCTGGGCAGTCCTGTGGAGTAGACGTGCCGGCGACGCAATAGTACCCTGCGGGACAAGCCTTGCAAGACGCCTGTTGCTGCTGATCCTGGTATGACCCAGCAGTGCACAGAAGTGGCCCAGAAGACCCCGCTGGGCAGTAGCTCCCCACTGGGCACCGATACGATGACGGCGTGGACTCCGTGTTGTTCGATCCAGACGGGCAGTAATATCCTGCAGAGCAAGAGCCAGTAACGGCAGATGCCCCCGCAGATGCGCAATAGGAGCCCCCAGTGCACAGCAAGCAATGCGTGGACGACAGCCATCTTCCCGTGGTCGGGTTGTACGTGCCCGAAGGGCAGGGAGTGGGTACCGACGACCCGGTGGGACAAACATTTCCAACAGGGCAAGTTCCGGCAGTTCCTCCAAGAACTCCTACAGTTCCGGTAGCTGCAGACGCGCCAGATGTGCAGTAAACTCCGTTGTTGCACTGGGTGCTGGGGATTGCACTCAAACCAGTTGAACCGCAGTAAACACCTCCAGGACACAGCGTGCACTGGGACTGTGCAGACAATCCAGTGACGGCAGAGTATGAGCCTGTTGGGCACCGGAACAAAGTATACGCAATGACGCCAGTCACACCGGAGCCAGAAGGGCAGTAGAAGCCAACGGGACACACCGTTCCGTTTAAGGAGCCGGAACTGCAATAGAAACCTGCACCGCACGTCTTGCAGGAAGACAACCCTGTGACGTCTGCAAACGTCCCGTCCGGACACGGAGTCGACGAGGAAGAGCCCGAGGAACAATAGGAACCCAGCGCACAGACATTTCCGTTGACACCATCGGTCGGAGTCGGAGATGCCGCACCCCCGGAACAATAGTATCCAGCAGAACAATTTGCACTTGGAGTTGACAGACCCGTGCCATTGCAATACTTTCCTGGGGTACAAGATGCACAGTCCGCCAGTTTCTGGCCGCCGGTCGACGACCGGAATGTTCCGAAGGGGCAGGGAGTGGGGCTGATCGTCGCATTCCCACAATAATAGCCTGCAGGACAGGGATACGACGCCGGCATTGGCGTCGACTGGCCACCTGGACAATAGTATCCAGCAGCACAATCCCCAGAACCTATCGGCGCCGTCAATCCAGATGTGGCACAATACTGTCCAGGAGGACACGGGAAGCAATCAGTATAGTTGCGGCCGTTATCGACATCACGATACGTGCCGACAGGGCAGGGCGTCGGAAACGACGATCCGCTTGGACAATAGGAGCCAATGGTGCAGCGGGTAGGAGTTGTCATTGACGTATTGGGGCAGTAATATCCTGGGTCGCAAGGGAGACAGGAACCTTGGCGCGATTCAGCGTTGTACGTTCCCTGCGCACACGGACGCGGCGCAGCGTCTCCTTCAATGGTGTAATAGCCTGCCGGTGTCGAATACTGAATAGGCGTTGTGCTCGAACCGGTACAATAGTAACCCGCAGAACACTTTGCTGTCGGCTGCGGATTGTTGGAACCCGAGCAATAATAACCCGGAAGGCACGCTGAACAGTCCGACGTATTGCGCGCGCCGGTAAAGTTGTTAAACGACCCTGGTAAGCAAGACGCGGGGGAGGAAGACCCGACGGGGCAGTACCCCCCGGCAGGACAGCGGCCCCCCATTGGCAACGCCGTAGGCGCACTTGTGTTTGAACCAGAGGCGCAATAGAATCCCGCATCACAGTATCCCATTGGCGCCGTCAGTCCTGGAAGACTGCAGTACATCCCCGGCAAGCAAGGGGTGCATTCCGCAGCACTGCGAAGACCTGTGGAATTCCCAAAAGAGCCTGCAGGGCACGGGTCCGGGGTTTGGACACCGCTTTCACAATAGTATCCGCGAGTACACACCGTAGGGTTGACAGTGGCTACACCGCAGTAATACCCACGAGGACACATCGCACAATCCGATTGTGTCTCGCCCTTCGTAAGATCACGATAGTACCGCGCGGGGCATGCCGACGTCGTGGGCGTTGACGACCCTGCAGAACAGTAATATCCTGCAGAACAATCGCCAGTGATCGCAGAGGACCCGGCGACACAATATCGACCAGGAGGGCAGGTTACACATTCCGAAGCAGCTTTCAGCCCTGGAGACGAACTGTACGTGCCGGCGGGGCAATCCACAGGATTCGATGTCGCATAGGTGCAGTACTTCGTCACGGGGCACGGCTCCGTGTACCGTTCGGGAATCTTGGATACGTTACCGGGACACCAAAGGCCAGCTTCGCAAAGGTACAAGGAATACATGTTTGTCGACGTTGTCGCGTCGTCCGGGCAGTAGGATCCCACGGTACAATTCGAGCAGTATGTAGCTCCACTGCTGGAGAACTTTCCTTTTCCGCAAGCGATTGGTGTCACGGTCGCAGTTGTCGGGCAGTAATATCCGGCTGGGCAAGTCAAACATGCTGCGATTGAGGTAGAGCTATTGCTTGGGTTGTACTTTCCAGCGAGACACGCGGTTGGCGCATTCGCCGCAGCTCCCGAATAATACCCGGGGGGCGTCATCGTGCACTGATCCGATCTCCACAAGCCTGTCGAAGATGAATACGTTCCGGCTGGGCATGAAGACTGCGTGGCAGATGTAGATCCTTGAGGGCAGTAGTAGCGGGCAGAGCAGACAACATTGGGCGCCAACAGTGCAGGTGTCGTGCATGCATAGCCTTGGGTACACGAAATGCACTGCGACACGGACTTCAGATTCGTAGAGTTGGAGAACGTCCCGGCCGGGCAAGGATACTCTGCACCTGTTCCCGATCGCTGAATTGTGCCAGACGATCCGTCCCAAAACCGAGTACCATTGTATGGCTGCGGAGCACCAGGGCAATAGTAACCCTTAGGACAATCTCGAGCGTCTCCCGACGTCGATGCCGCGGGGCAGTAGAATCCTTCAAAACAGACTTCGCAGTCCTGCGCCTTCTGCAGATTTTGGCTGTCAGACCACGTCCCGGCAGGACAGGCATTGGTATTTGCCAAGACGGTACCAACTGGACAATAGTACCCCGGCTTGCAATTGTACTCGCGGCCAGAAACGAGACCGGTAACGGGACACGAATATCCTGCAGGGCATGAAATGCAACTGCCGCTGGAAGTTGCATTTCCGGTGTTGAGATAGGTACCGGTGGTGCAAGGAGTCGGAGTCTGAGCGGCCAACAAACAGTAGTGCCCTGCTGGACAGTCCTTGCAGGCCTGCAAGTTGGTCAGTCCCGTGACGCCGCTGCCACCGTATTTGCCCGCCGGGCACGCCGTAGCAGTACCAGACAGTTGTGGACAATAGTATCCAGCCGGGCAAATGATGCCAATTGTAGTTGACGCCGCCGCGCAGTACCTGCCCGCAGGACAAGGTTGGCACGTCGCGATGGATGTCGCTCCAATAGCATCCGAGTAGTAGCCAGCAGCGCAGGCTGTTCCAGCGCCAACTCCAGATCCACACCAGTATCCACGTGGGCACAGTTCGGAGGCATCCAGTCGCCCCGAACCCGCAGGGCAAGCATATCCAGCAGGACACGTCAAACACGCTCCCGATGCTGTCGATCCGGTAGAGGGATTGTACGTTCCGGCACCGCACAGTGTTGGAGATCCGAGCCCCGATGTGCAATACGCACCTTCCGGACAAATGTGCCCTGGTGGTGTTCCATTATCAGACAGAATGCCAGAAGGGCAGTAGTAGCCTGCGGTACACGCCGAGCAACTGGTGGACTTTGCAGGAGCAAACTGTCCAGCAGGACACAAGACAGGGCGGGCAGTGGTGGTGGCACAAGAATGTCCGACCGGACAGTCCTGGCATATAACTTCTCCTTGAATGGACCATTCCCCAGAGCCGCAATTCACAGGTGTAGCCGCAGGGTCCAAGCAAGATTTCCCAGCAGGACAAACCAAGCAGGAAGTTTGTCCGGTTGCAGATTGATACGTACCAAGAGGGCACCGCAGCATAAGATCCGCATCTTTCTTTGGGCAATAATACCCAGCCAAACAGGTTGTACAGGCGGTGGCCATTCCAGTGGAATACGAACCCGCGCTGCAAGCTACGGGACTGATACTTGCAGTCGCGCATTGATATCCGGCGGGACACGGTGTGCACTGCACGGCACCTGCAAGAGAGTAGTACCCCGAAGCGCAGGGAGTAGCAGCGCCGGTTGGGCCCACCCTGGATGGGCAGTAATTTCCTGCAGTACACGCCGTACAAGAGGTTGCGCCCGCGGAAGAATAGTATCCAGGAGGACACTCGTAACGTGCTGCTGCTGTGTACGGACTTGGGCAAGCCCAGCCAGCTTCGCACGTCGAGCAAGTCGTGCTGCCACCAGCAGAATACGTGCCGCTGGTGCACGCAGAGCCAGCGGAAGTGGTTGACGGGCAAGAGCTGCCGGCCGGACATGTGATGCAGGCCGTTGAGGATGCGAGTGAATAACTGCCCGCACGGCATGCATACTTGTCGGTGTCCCTGGTTGTCGGGCACGCATACCCTGCTTCACATGCGGTACAAGCCGTAGACACAACTGCTGAATACTGGCCACTAGTGCAAGCAGAGGGGGCAGCGGTCTTCGAGGCACATCGAAATCCCGCGGGACACGGCAGACACATTTGGTATCCTAACAATGAATAATATCCATTTTGGCATGCAACTGGCGCGGCTGGGTTGGAACAATCGTTTCCTGCAGCGCACGCTGTGCAGGACGACGCGCCGGCTGCAGCGTAGGTACCAGGAAGACAAGGAATGGGCAGGCTTGTCGCGGAGCAAATGTACCCCGCAGGACATGCGGTGCAGGATGTCTGGCCACCAACGGAATACTGGCCCGCAGAACACGCTGTCGGTGTAGACGAAGGTGTTGAGCAGTACTGGCCGGCCGGGCACCGCTTGCAAATGCCGTCCCCGGCAGCTGCGTACCAACCGGACGCACATGCCTCAAGATACCGGCCATCCGGACACTGGTTACCCGCTGTGCACTGCTGACATGTCGTTTGTCCAGAAACTGCATAAGTTCCAAAGGCACAAATAATGGGCTCCGCAGACACCGTCGGGCAGCGGAACCCCGCGGGGCACGTGTTGCACACCAGTGCCCCAGGCATGGAGGAGTATTCCCCAGACCCACAAGCCAAGCACGCGGCAGACGACGTGGCGCCCGTTGCAGTGCGATATGTTCCAGCAGCACACAGTGTCGGTGGACTTGTTCCGCCAGTGCAGTACGACCCGCCCGGACACGTCACACAGCTGTTGTCGCAGTCCGAGAAGTACTGACCTGCTGGACAAGAAACACCAGCAGTCAGCGTCGCATGAAGAAAAAGTAGGGAAAGCAAAAGAACGACCACAGCAGAGCTTCTCTTCATTGCTTCAACTCAATTGCTCTCCACAAGAAGGAAAAAAGGGATGCAGGAAAAAGAAACAGAAAAATAAAAATAAAAAAGTGAACTCTTGATAAATAATATTTTCTGGACGGACTCACCGGAATGGTCCGATGTTGCGTACCTTAAACGATGATATTTCGCGCGTCTCGTTATTGCTGTGTATGTGATGGCGATGAAGAAATGTAAAAATGCACCTTGTGGTTGGAGACGATTATTGAATTGGGTGGTAAAGACGGAAAAAATGCGAGAACGAAACGGACTGGAGACGGAGAAGGAACGGTGAAGTGGTGATCTCGGGTTTTCATGACGAAACGAAAGAGGATTCTTGTCCAACACGGAGCATCGGATGTTGTCAAACCGTCTATAACAGGAAAATGGCCGCACAACAAAACCTACAATTGTCAAAGCAGACTGGATTGGGAAATCAAAAGGCTTGGGAGGACGAAAGAGCGGATGGCTGTTTTTACAGTCGGCGCTAATTTTTCTTTTTTTATTATTACTGTTGTTATTATTTTAAAATCATTCTTCTTTTTTTTCCCTTTTCGAACAGCTAGATTCCAGCGTAGGCGAGGGCGCTCTTATCATCCAAGGATGCGACAAGACAGACGACACATTAGGAGCAGGAAACAGAATCCGTGTTTCCTTTTGCATTCTCCACGGAGACGCTCATAGCAAAGAAAAGGAATTGGGTGGGTGGGAGGAGACTTTAATTAATTGTGGCGGAAACGGAAAATCCCCGTGAGCGCAGAAAGAAAAAGATGTTCGCGGGACGTGTATTCACTGGAACAAATGTATTTTTTGCTCCTCTGTGCGTCTCGTAACGGATAAAATAGAGAATGGGTAACCGTAGTAGGTGGAGTGCTGCTAGTGTGGGTGCATAGCACCGTCATATGCAGGCGCAGGGATCGTTTCACTTGTCGCCAAAGTGGAAGTTCAATGTGTCGGCTAGTAGACATTGACTACCGGTGAAAAAAAAGGGAACGATGTCCGGGTGTCTGGACAACAAGCAAAAACACGAAGTCTAAAATAGTGTTAAAAAAAAGAAGGTAGCAATTCGTCGTGTGTCAGCCCAGTAACTGAAGAGCAGCAGCACTGGGCAATTGTGGCTTGTAATTACGATGGACAAAATCAAAAAGCAGCTTATCAACAAGGCGATTGCAGACTATGCTGCGAAAATGCCTGCGAAAGGCGTCGCGGGAATGGCAGTGCACACGGCAGCCTCTATGCTTGGCAGTGCCAAGAGCGGAACAAGCAGTGCGATTGGAAAAGTCGAAGGCGCCGTTGGCTCGTCGAATCCGCTGAAGGGAGCCTCGATGCCCAAAGGCCTGACACCGCAGGCCTGTGAGCAAGCGGCTATGAAGGTTTTTGGAAACAGCTCGATTGCTCGAGAGGCAGGCCGTAGAGCGTTTGGCTTGATCCGGCGTGTTCAATAATCATGATAAACAAGAAAACACTATACTACACCAAAACTGTATGCTGTACAATTATGCTACCTTCTTCATCTTCACTTCTCCGTAAAACCGGCCTATACGACCCGCTGATTTTCGTTCCTCCTTCTTCTCCAAGTCCTTCTGTATGTTGTGAAGCACATTCTCAGGCACCAAATACCGCGAATTCTTTTGCTCAAAGCGGGACAGCTTGCACCTTTCCTGGACCTTTCGAAGCACAAGGACATTCGGGTTCCGAAGCGAAAACTTCTTACCGCGCACGGAATGTGCAAACGAGTGCTGAACATTGTCCTCATCCTTGCCGTCGCCCTCCCCGTTGTCGTCGCCGTCGCTCTCACCATTGTCATGGCGATAGTTGACTAACGGCGGAGCTCTCGCCGACTGAGCGCCATGCGGCACTGAAGGTGCTGGAGACAGGTTCCTGCCCGTCGAAGCACCGCCATTGCTGGCGGTACTGGAGCTGCAATTACCGCCTGTGTTATTGTTGCGCACCTTGCTAAAATCCAAAGCCACGACTTTCAGAGCCCTTGCATTGAGCTGTCTTCCTCGTTCGCGTTCCTGCTCCGTCTCGCGCTCCAACTGCGCAGACGCTTCCACAGCCTCGGAAGCCTCCTTGACCATACAAGAGTAATCAACTTTCCCTTCCGACCCATACAACAGCCAGCGCCCATGTCGTGCCACCACCGGTCCTGTGTCGCCGCTGCCATTGTCATCTCCTGCATCGCCAAATCCAGAGAGATTCCTTCTCACACTCGGCGGCGGGGGATAGTACCGCACAAACGTATTTGTGAAAACCTGCCGCGCATTCGGCTCTAGAAGATTTGGTGGGCTGCTCGATCCGGGAGGACTCAGCAGTCGACGATCCGTCGGAAACACTCGTGCTTCCACCGGCGACAGTTGCCGCGGTGTGCGTTCGACGACAGGATCCGGAACCTTTGCAGCCACAGAATCCTTCACAATGGGCTTCAATGACCGTGGAACCCAGTTTCGCATCTTTTCAAAACTTTCCAGCTCTTTCCTCTCTGCACTAATCATTCAGCATACATGTCCAGTATCCAAGGAAACCCTCCAAACACATCAGCAAACAGCAATGCACCTGTCGTAGAAAAAAACACCCCCCAAGTGAATTTTAATTTTAAAAAACAATCGTACGCATACTCTTTGAGGATCCGAGAATGGACCATTCTCGTTTGGACACTGAGCTTTGATGCTTGTTCTTGCCGTTTGAGAAATGACGACGACATTCGCTACGTCCCTGGCTCTTTCCAAGCCGCGTTCGCAAACCGTATCGCAAACCGCAGTCCCCTGTTCCTGAAGCGGAAAACCCCAGACCTTTTTTGCCTTTTGCCTTTTGTCTTTTCGTCTTTTCGTCTTTTCGTCTCTTTAGAAACTGTTTTGACTATTTTTTTGTTGGGGGTTTTCCCCCTTCCTCCGCAGTCTCACGCCTTGATGCTGCTGGGTCATCATGCAAAAACCGTGATATCGTCGCTGATTACTGTTGTTGTTGAACCGAACCATTTTTTCTAATTTGTTTTCAATTCTTTCATGTTTTGGAATCTCTGTTTCGTTTTCTTCTGTCTATTTCTTCTTCTTCTTTCTTCGTTTATTTCTTCTTTTGGTTTGTTTGCTTGAGATTAAAAAAACTTCTTCTTCCGTGTTTGAAAACGACGGTGCGAAAAATGCTTCGTTCTAAGCGTTCGGCTGCAGAGGACGCGGCGTTGAGTTCGAGTTCCGGTCTTGGCTTTGCAACGACGAATAGCAATGGCAATCATAGTAGCAGCAGCAGCAGCAACGGAATGAGTGCTGGCGCGAGTCCCTCTCGGACGTTTGTGATTTCTGCTGCAATTCCTGTGTTGTGGTATGGAGTGTGCGGGGTGCTTCTTTTCTGCGGGGTTGTGGCGATTGCGTCGTATTCGTTCTACTATGAAGTTGTGAAGAACTCGCTGTTTCAGTACCCGGATGAGTGGTGGCCGTCCGTGAGCGCATGTCTGGGAGACTACATGGAGACACACTGGTTCAGCCAGTACTTTCTGGCCTTTGCTGTGGGACCGCGGATCTGCTTCCAGGCGCTGACGATGGTGTATGTGGCTGTGTGCTACGGACGAAATCCAGCCACCGCAAACCGGTTTTATTCGGCTCTCAACCTGTTTTGCTATGTCTTGGAGGTCGCTCGCATGCTGCTCATCTGCACGTTTGTGGTGATTACGTCGTCGGAGTGGCATGCACGACATGACATGGCCGCACAAACACACATTGCTCTCACGATCATTTACCTCCCGCTCTCCACATTTCGATTCTCAAAGGTCGACCGCGGGACAAAAATCCTCGGATTGACGGCAACGAAGGCCCGCACGCTGTGGACGGCGGTGTGGTTTGCAAACTCGATGATGCTCGGTTACTTTTTCGTGCAGCACAAGACACATGCCGTACCGGGCGCTTACTCAATTTTTGCAATCCATGAACTCCTCTTGATCCTGTTCGACATTGTGTACGACATGTTTGTCATTTGGGACTTCAAGCACACCAGGCTTTCGTTTTCTGTCTTGTAAACCGCGCCATTCTCTGTCACCGAAAAGAGGGCATCACAGGGGAGAACTATACAAAAAACTGGAGAACTCGCGCCTGCACAAAAAAGGAGGTGCAACCACTGGCAACAAAAAGGAATGAAGACGGGAAAATAAAAATAAATTGTTATGTACTGTACAGCAAAATCTGGCCGCACCAGTGACCAGACAGGCAGTCTCCGCTACGCCGGCAAGGAGGCGTCTGGTGTGACGAGGCCGCTGCTGGAGACGACGGGAAATCGACGATCCGTGGAATACAGATGGGCATTTGTCATGCGCATCACAGCATCTTCAAGGCCAGACAGAGACACCGAAGAGCGCTCCATAAAGTCGACTACTTCCGATCGCATGGTCCCCAGTCTCTCCCGGATCTCTGCAATCTCCGTCCGTTGGTCCTCGGCAGACCGCTTCAGATGCTTGAGATGCACCTTGGTCTGCTCTGCCGAGACGTCTCGATTCTGCATCATTTGGTCACTGCGACGCATCCACTCCGTTAGCTCATGTGCCAACTTCTCAATGTTCGTCTTGAGCTGGCTGTTTTCAGCTTCCAGAGTCGCAATGCGTTCCGCGGATGAGCGAACATGCGAGACCATCACGCGATTCTCGCGAATCGTGTGCGCAAGAGAAGCTTGCGATTCCTTGAGCTTCGAATCCGACTGCACAGACCAGTCGAGCAACGAGGATGCAAGCTGCGCGAGCGACTCCAGCTCCGTCTTTGTCTTGCTCGACTCCTGAATGCACGTTTGGCGAAGAGTGTCCACCGAGGACTGCATGTGAGACCACTCATCCGACGACACTGCCATGTCCAGCTGCACTTTCCGCATCGCATCCTGTAGCTCGTGCACCATAGAGTCGAATCGGTCTTCCACAGAGGGAGAGTCGGCAAACGAGAGCTGCGACGTTTCTTGCAAGAGGAATCGATTGCGAGACGCAGGACTCACCAACACTCCCGTGTGGCTGCTGCTGCCCTTTGAGGAAAAGAGGCCAGCAGAACCGGGCGAGAACAAGTCTCCGGTCCCAGACAAGATGCGACGGCGGTCCGCGTCCCGTCGTTTACAGTCCATCTTCCAATCTCGAAGCGCATCCTGCATGGATGTGTACACATGTGCGACAGAGTCTGTAACTGTGACCAACGCGCGAGAAGCAACATCATCGCGCGACAGACCTTGAACTTCGAAATCGTCGTCCGCTTCGAAGGAATCTTCCGCACCCGCCAGCGTCATCGATTTCCGAGAAAGCATGCGCTTTAGCTGTTGCTGTCCCTCAAGGATTTCTTGTTCTTCTTCCACAGCCTGGGCATCTGGACTCACCGGAAACATGTTGTCGAGCACCTGTTGGATCGACCCGCTTAGGAGAGTTCGAACATTCACGTCCGTCACCTCGATGCGAATCAGCCGCTGAAAAGAGCGCCACTGTCGCCGGCACTGCTGCTGGAAACGCATCCACAGCGCAGTCCATCGTTTGATCCAGCGCTGCGCAAACCCATTCTCGTAAGAAAAGTCTTCAAACAACTTTTGGTTGATTGCGGATTGCATTTCGATTTCCATGTTTAGCCTGGAAAGCGCGCTCGTCAGGTCCTTGGACTGCGCCTCCACCAACAAGACAATTTCACGCAGTCGGCGGTATGATGCTTCTTTTTCAACCAGTTTCTCCTCCAACAGGGCAATGCAAGAGTCGGAGCCGGAGCTGGAGCCGGAGCTGGAACCAGAGCCCGAGCCATACGCAGACCCGCCTCCGGAACTGTCTCGGCTCGCCAGGATGGAAATCACAGGGTTCAGTATGCGCTTGAACAAGAACTGCTCCAGCGGCTCGCCATGCACAGTCGCACGAGTGGCAAAATCGAACGGAGCATGATCATTGTCGCTGGGCGAGCCGTCTATTGACGATTTCATTTCCCGCATCACAAACCGGTCCAGCGCTGCTGCATCCGAAGCAGACGACCGAACGGACTCCGACGTCCTGAGTGCAATCGCAAGTTGAGACATTGCTCTCGCGTACGTTGCATTTTGCGATACAAGCGACAGAAACCCGCCGGCCTCTTTCTGCAGCATCTCAACCAATTCCTTGTACTGTGCTTCAGCTTGCTCCAAGCGTCCCCGATAGCCATTATCACGCCCTGCAACTTCGGTTCGTAGATGCTCGATTTCCTCTTCCATCTGGTGAATGAGCTGGTCGGACGTCTCACGCTGTCGTCCCAATCTCCCGGCCTCCACGCTCAGAACTCGAAACTCCTCTCGAAGCCTGTCATACGCCTTTTCAATTCCTTGAAACTGCGAAGAGAGCGTCTTTTGATCTAGATCGCACGCGTCCTTGAGCTGCCCAAGCGTCGACTCCACACTGCGCAGCCGCGATACATCAGCATCCCGCAGCGCCTTTGAGATCGCCAGCTGGTCCTTCTTCACGTTCTCAATCGAATGCACCACAGGAAGCATCTTTTCCAGCTGCGACTTCAACTCGGTGTTTTCTTCCGTCAGCTGCGCAACCCGAAGATGTGCATTCGCAAGCCTCGACGCCAAGTGCTGATCTCCGGCCAACGACCCTGCCTGCCCGGACCCCGAGCCTGAACCCGAACCGGAGCCCGAACCGGAGCCCGCAGACGTCCCTGCCGACCCGGACGACGACCCCGACGACGATTGAAGCTGCTGGATTCGAGACTCAAAGTCTGCGGCCCGTGCAGCCATCATGGACAGGCGCCCTGCAAGCTCGACATTCGTCTTCTCCAGGTACTTCACCCGAGCAGCCAGCTCTGTGTTCTTCATCACCAGCGACGACGACGACGGACTACTGGCGCTGCCATTCGTGATGTGCGGATGCGCTGGAGAGAGCACATCACCTGGTGTAACGATACTAGGAGGTCGGTTTCGCGAATAGTGCGTCTCTTGACGAGGATAATCATCCATTCTTCTCTGGCCTTTTTCTTCTATCCTTTTCCCTCTATCCTCTTTTCCTTTTCTCCTCTGTTTCCCCTTTCTTCCTCACCGCCGTCGCTTGAAACGAAGGAACGGAAAACACTCACTCACGAGTCTCAACGTTCATGTCCATTCGAAAACATGCACTTTCTCGAGTCAATTGAGGCGTTCGAGTCAGTTGAGTCTGAATGACCCCGAACCCCCTTCTCCAATTCCCAACGCCTTTTCTCCTCCATTTCACCGTCCGCTCGCTCTTTGTTCACTCTGTCCAGTCTCGAGTACGACTTGCCAAGTCAACCTGAAACTTTTCTTTCTCCTTTTTATTTCTTATTCTCCTTCTTCTTCTGATTGGTTAATTTTTCATATTTATTTTTTTTTTCAGTTTTGTTTTTTTTTCTTCTTCTTCTCTTCCATAGTCTGATAGTTGCGAGTCTCGGGGTTAAGGATCTGGATACGTGGAAGGCGGGAGAGAGATAGAAGGAATCGACGAAGAGATGGAGACCGAACACATGTCTGGGCAGACGCGCGAGAAGAACCACATGAACTCGATTCTTCCGAATGTACTGTACATGATTGGAGGCACGCCGTGTATCCGGATCAACAAGATTGCGGCGGAAGAAGGGATCGAGTGTGAGCTTGTTGCAAAGTGCGAGTACTACAATGCAGGTGGGTCGGTGAAGGACCGGATTGCAAAGGGAATGATGGAGGATGCTGAGCGGCGCGGAATCATTGTTCCGGGAAAGTCAACGATCATTGAGCCGACGTCGGGAAACACCGGAATTGGGCTTGCGCTTGCTTGTGCGGTGAAGGGCTACGACTGCTTGATTACAATGCCGCAGAAAATGTCACGCGAGAAAAGCAATATGCTGCAGCTGCTTGGAGCCAAGGTCATCCGCACCCCGACGGAGGCCGCGTTTGATGCGCCGGAATCACACATCTCCGTTGCGCGCAAGAAGAATGAGGAGATTGAGCACTCGTGGATCCCCAATCAGTACGACAATCCATGGAACCCCCTAGCCCACTATGAAACTACCGCGGAGGAGCTGCTCATGCAGTGCAATGGAAAGATCGATGTGGTCGTCGTCGGGGCTGGAACAGGCGGCACAGTCACGGGAATTGCAATGAAGCTCAAGGAGAAGCTGCCGAACGTCATCGTCATCGGCGTTGACCCCGTCGGTTCGCTGCTTGCGGACCCCGAGAACGATGCTGTCGGCACGTACCTCGTCGAAGGCATCGGCTACGACTTTGTCCCCAAGGTCCTGAATCGTGAGCTCGTGGACTACTGGTACAAGTCAACAGACCGTGAATCCCTCCGAGCCGCTCGCAGAATCGTCCGCAAGGAAGGCATGTTTGTCGGTGGCTCGTCAGGCTCCGCAATGTCCGCTGCAATTCACTACGCCAAAAAGCTCAAGCTCGGAAAGGACAAGAGAATGGTCGTCATCTTCCCAGACGCTGTCCGCAACTACATGTCAAAGTTCGTCGACGTCGACTGGTGCCGTGCAAACGGCGTCTTGGACCAAGATGAAGAGTAGGCCACAAAGCCAACTCCATTTTTTTTGTGCATTGCCGTCACCAGTAGAAGATTGGAGAAGAAGAAAAAGAGTAATGAATGTTTGTAATGCGTCCCGTCTTGCGTGTGCTTGTCGTGTCTTTTTCCGCAGAAGAACGAAGTATGTTTTCAAAGTAAAGAACTGTCCTATCTGTGTTTCTCGTGGGGCTGTCGGCCGAGTGTGTTGTGCGCGGTGGCGGCTAGTGATGCGACTAGCGGCTTTTTCCGCTAACGGAAATGTCCCAGGGAAGTCAGCGGTCATATTCACCACCGCCGGCGGAAAAATAAATAGTTGTTTGGATCCTATATAATCATTTTTACACGAAATTCCTTCTTGTCAGCCTGCTGGCCGTAAAAGAACTGCCGCTTTTTTCCGCATCACTAGTAGCGGCTGCATTGTCTTTTTGAGAACCCGGCTCTGGTTGGCTTTGCTCTGGCGGCGGATGCCGTATGGTCGAAGCGTCGAAGCGGACGAGCTGTTGCCTGTGCTGCTACTAGCAGTCTTCTTGTACCAAAAGCGCCCGCGCTTTCACCATCACTTTGCTTGATCCAGTCATCAAGCTGAGGGGGGGTGGGGACCCTGCAGGAAGCGGTTTCAAAGTTGCTCATTCGTCCAAAAAAAGGTGCGAGGCGACGGTTTCCCTTCTTCTTTCCGTTTCTGCGGTTCCTTCTTCGTCTTCATTTCACCAGACAGAAGCGACATTCTAAGCGTTCGATCTATATTATTTTTGGTTGTTTTTTTATTTGTCTGTTGGTTGTTATCGGCAACTGGCTTGTGTTGTGTGAGGCTTTTTGCAGTCGGCGAGAGCAGGGGCTGTCTTTGGCTTTGGTTTTGGTTTTGGTTTTGGTTTTGGTGGTGCTGGAGCTGGAGTTGAAGTTGGGGTTGTTTTCTGATAACAAATCGGAATGGGAAATCTGGAACTGCTCTCCTTTGTTCAGAGTACCTTTCTCGGCGTGCTCGATGTGATAATCCATTGGCTGCAGACCCTTTCGTTGATTGTGTCCTTCTCAGTGCCGTGGCCGTACAGTTGGAGCCAGGTGAACGAGTACATATCGTACATCGTTCAGCCGTTCCAAGAGCTCCGGGGAAGCCTTGTCGTTGCAGTGTGTCGTATTATCGTGTACACGCTTCTCATCCCTGCGCTGCTTTGGTACTCCAAAGTGTGTGCAACGCAGCCATACGCGTGGAAGAGGTATTTCATTCTCGAATTTCGACAGAGCTGCAAATCGGTTGTTTGGGTCCTTTTGCCGCTGATGCTCATTACGATTGCGTTTCTCGTCTGGTTCATCGTCGTCGGTCTTTCCGACGAATACTGGATTGCAAGTGCTATTCTGGTGTTCGAAATCGTTGTCGGTATTGTGTGGCTCATCAACGCTCTTGGCTCCAGGGTCTTTTGGAATGCGTTCCAGTACGAGCAGATCCACTCCGGGAACGTCCAAGACGAATCCATGTTCTTTATGGAGTTCCGTTCGCTGAACCAGCGCTTTCTCTTCTTTGGCGTCGTTTCGTTGTTCCTCCCGTCGGTTCAGGAGTTTTTGACCGTCGCCAGCTCGCCAGACCAGCCGACGCCCTTGCGTATCTACTGCATTATCATCTGCTCGATCTTTATTGTTGCGATTCCTGCGATTCTCCTGATTAACGCAGGTCGTGAGAGAACATCGTTGAACAGAATGACCCACGAGATGGATAAGTTTTTTGCATTTTGGAAATGGTCCAGGAAGAACAGAATGTCGACCAAGAAGGACTGGGCAAACCTCAACAAGAATGATGTGATCAAGTACTACGCATACATGGTCAACGACTTGGAAGACCTTCCGGTGGAGCTTGCCGAGGGTCAGTATTCTTCGGGCGTTGAGAAACTGAAGGTCGTGTCTGTTTGCGAGGAATACAGAACCCGGCTGGCCAAAGAGGAAGTCGGTCCTGGCGACCCAACGGAAAAGAAAAAGGAGGAACTCGTTGAAAAGATGGAGAAACACGAGACGGAAAAGGGCATGGCTTCGGCAAAGGTGGCCCAGGACGACGGCTCTGCATCCGCCGAGGCTGTGGATATCAAGAAGGAGGAGGACTACCGTCTGTGGAAGATGTTTTGGAAGACGACTGCCTTCCTGTTCATTCTGGAGCACGACCAGCGAATTTTGGAATACATTTGCAGACGCGTTCAGCATCCGGATTTCCGCATCGACCAGGTGTTTGGCGGGATTGATGGCGTTTCGAGTCTAAAGTCTGGAAAGAATGGAGAGGTTATTGACACCAGGCTTCGGATCGTTGCGAGCCACATGATTGATCCGCTCCCGCTGCTTCAAGCTGATCAGTTTGTCCATTCGTCTTCTCAGATGGCAAATCGTCAGCGAGTCAAGGCTGTTGTCCAAAACTCACAATCCTCCATTGGTTATTCTCTAAAGGGCGACAAGCTGCGCGACCAGATGGAGTATCGTGATGCGAAATCCAGAAAGAACAAGGAAGAGCTCATGGCTTTGGAAATTCAGTCGCGGTGCTTCCGCACGTCTCAGCTCGAGACTCATAATCATCGTGTATCGCAGACGAACTCGTATGTGTCGCGCAGCAGTTCTTTGATTGCGCATCTCCGAGCCCGCCACGATGAGCGATTCAATACGATGTACAGCATTTACGAATGGCGAGCCGCAACCACAGGATGGCAGTTCATCTATGCTCCCTTTGAGCCCGGCTACTGGTGGTTCCAGATTGTGGTGATGTTTGAAAAGATTCTGATGGTTGGCATTGCTGTGCTTTTGAGCGCAAATCTCATTTCGGATAGCGATGGAAAGGGGCTGCAAGCGATTTCGCAGACCGCGGCTGGACTTGGGGTTCAGGGTCTGATGTTTGCAATTTCGATGCTGCTGCGCCCATTTGAAGCTGACGTTGAAGACAGGTTTGCAATCATTACGAGAGGCTGTAACACAATCGATGCTCTCATCTCGTGTCTGATTGCAAATCAGGTGAGCGCGGACAATCAGTATGTGTATACGGTTATCCTGTTTGTACTGAATGTTGGAACTGGAATCGTGATCATTGTCGAAATGGACCCTGTGAGCATTCTGAAGAAAGTGAAGCTGTACTTTGAGCACAAATTGGAAAATGCTCGCAAGGAGCGGGCTCGTATCGAGGATCTGAGACTGCATTTCCTCCACGATCTGTTTGACGCAGCCTCGAACGGGTCGCTGCTGGCGGTGAAGAACATCTGGGAATCCAATGAAAAGTTTGCGTTGGATGCCAATTGGGTGAACATTCGTCATCCAGAAAAGCTGACGCCATTCCTTGCGGCGGTTGCCAACGGCCATGCACCCGTCGTTCAGTACATGATGACGCATTGCTACATCGACTTCAACATCACCGACAAATTTGGCAAAAACTGTCTGGAACGAGCAGAATCGTCTCCGTCGACATGGAAGACGTTGGTTTCTGGCGGTGCCATTAATCCTGCCGATGAGTACTTCGTAGCAGACCAACCTCTCCAGTACTGCCCAGATGAGGACGAATTTTTGGAGATGGTGCGATCGCAGAAGTGGGATGATTTCATGTGCTTCCGAGACACATTCTTGTCTCCGGAATTCCTGCGGTATATTCTGTCCGATCTGATTGAAAACGAAGAGTTCTCCACATTCCGTGTCTTGATGAGCAAGTGTATGGATGAACGGGCGCTCCTGATCAGCGGTCTGCTGCCCACAAAGGTATGGGTTCAAGAGTTCCGAGTCATCTTGCCCTTCATGAAGTTCCTCGAACGGATGGAGATCGGTGAGTTTCCAGAAGATGTGCAAGTGGAACCGGTTTCGCAGGTTATCGAAACGGCTACCAATCATCCCAACTTTAGCTCCATGACTCTGTACGGTCCGACCAACTTCTTTGACGAACCGGACGATGACGAGGAGCAGGAGGAAGAGGGAGAGAACAAGAATGAGGATGTGAAACAAAGCTCGCAAGGGATGCAACGGGCTGTTGCTGAGCCAGAACATGAACAGCCCCGCGAGTGGTCGAAGGAAAAATCGGATTTGGAATCGCAGCAGAACGACACGCAGGTTGTCGCAATGCCCAATGTTCCGGAAGAATCCACCTCGCCTGCAAGCCTGCTAGCTGGGGAAGAAACCAACTGCGACGAGGTGGCAGAGGAGCAAGGCGGTGACGGTTATGATGATGTGGATGACGATGGCTACGGCTATGATGAGGATGACGACGACGAAGAAGAAGTTGTGTCTGAAACCAACGAAGACGAGGATCGCAAGAAGAAGGCCGTTTCCAGTCTGCTGGTGCTCCTTTCTCAACAAGTATTGACTCGCGTTGAAGAATTTGGCTGGATAGACGACATTTGCTGTCGATACTCGTCCATTACGCTTTTGGCCCCAGTGTTCTCCGGTTCTCCGGGGGCCTCTCTCCGAGTCCTTCGCCTCGAGGGACTTGGAATAGACAACGCCTTTTTACCAGTCGTGCTGAATTACATTACGCAACCCGGAAATGCCCTTCGAGAACTGTCGCTGAAGGAGAATCAACTCTCCCTTGATTCATGTGATGTTACGGCGTGCGACCGCGTGTTCAAAAGCAGCCATTTTGCATTGGAGAAGTTGGATTTCAGCCGGAATTACATTCTTCCGGATGGTTTGATTGCTCTTGGCAAGTGGCTTGGCCTTCAGAAGTCCGTCCGCCATCTCGTGCTTGACGGCAACGTCCTCCACGCAGCTGCATTCAAAAAGTTCGTCAGCTTGTACCTTGTTGCACAAGGTCCGACGTGCGTGCTGGAGTCTTTGTCGCTCAAGTATTGCTTCCTGACACCGGCAGGCTATTCCGCGATCAATCCGTCGCCGGTCCCGGCATTGTCGCTTGCCCTCGAAGGAAATGAAATCGACTGTGTTGGATGCCCCGAGATCCCGCTGCAAGCAGTCGATGCTACTGCGGATTCGGTCATGATGGTTGTAGTCACATCTGGAGGAGACGCCTACACAGTCTTCGACTTTCCGAATGGCGAGGTTGAGTGTGTCTGTGAAAAGACTTGGGGTGGCCTGCGAGGATGCTGGTATGACCGAGGGCACCTTGTCAGTTTCTTTGACTCCATCTGGGACTATGAAGCCCCGGAATTCAGTTCAGGCACCAGTCTCGGTGCCGGATGGGGCACGACGACTGCATGCTGTTTTTCTTCGCCTGGATTTGGGTATGCCATTGTTGAAATGGGCCATTTGTACGAAGTCAATGCTGCGAATGGTGAATATTCGCGCAAGATCGACAGTGCGTTCCCAAGAGCACTCATGATGGCAAACATATCTCCTGGACACATCATAATTCTGACATACGACGGCTTGTATGGAATCAATACTGCCGATTTGGACGAGAACAGCGAAGCCGAAGTGAAGTATACTCTTCTCCGCTCAGTGGACGACATTGAAAATGATGCAAATATCATTTGCGCGTGCTATTTTTCAGGCTATGTTGTGTATGCCTGCAAGGATGAGACGATTTGCGGATTCGCAGTGCACAGGGACACGGTGAACAACACGTTTGTCGTTGGCGAGGAGCGTATTGTGTTTGAGGACAAGCAGAATGTGTTCCACGGTACGCCGCGGTGGAGCTTGGCCTCGAAGATGTTTTCACATTGTGGTAGAGTGATTGTTTGCACTCCTCCCGAAGGTCTCTGGACGATTGAATTCGACCAAGCCGATCTTTCCGCTGCGAGCCCGCCTATTGTGAAGAAGGTTCTTGGATCCTCCTCCTGGGAGACGGAAATCTTTGGAAAGATCATGACTGGTTTTGGCAACATTACGTTTAATTCTGCCAAGATGGAAGATGACGACGAAGAGGACGAGAAGGCTGGTGGTGATGATGGTGAAGAAGGGGACGGAGGAAACGTCGAATATGTAGATGATGATGATGAAGAAGAAGAAGAAGAAGAAGAGGACGAGGACGAGGATGAGGAGGATGAGGAGGAAGAAGAAGACGAGGAGGAAGAAGAAGAAGAAGACGAGGATGAGGAAGAGGAAGAGGAAGAAGACTCGTGAAGACGTGCTCATATGAATTGAATATGGAATTCTGTCAAATAAATTCTCTGGTGGCCGTTTGCATTACGGGAGACACGCGAAGCTCAAGGTTCACCAATTATAACCCTGCAACCCCAAACGTCTGGTGGGCGGCTGTGATATATCATCGGATAGTATGGCTGAAGGTGTGCAAGGTCGAGGCCCAATGCGACACTGTCGGATATTGACAACCGATTCCTTGTAATTGATGATGGGCGCTGATGCTAATTGTAAAAGTCACTTTACGCCAAATAAATCGTGTCTGAGGCGCAGCATCCGAGCCAAAAATGTATGGAAAGGTTTTGGGTTGGAGGGTAATACTGAATTTTCTGCACAATATTTTTTGAGCATTCGTTTGGTTGTTGTTATTCGCATCTCCGTTTTTTGGCCGCACCCATTTTCAATAAAAGCATAGAATCCCGGAACACGTTCACGAAATGTCACGTGTGTGCACAGTTCAAACTCGCAAGTCCCGATAACAACGATGCTTTTTACTCGAGAGGGGAGGAAACTGCATCACTCTACACTTTTCATCGTGTCCTGTCCATCATCATCATCTGGAAACAGTTTGTTCATCTTGAGCATACCTGACTCTGCAAGTATGCCAATACTCTCAGAAGCGTGGTTTCCTTTTTGGCAGGCTCAAAAAAAAAACAGAAAAAAAAAAGACTGCATCGTCGGAAGAAGCACCAACAGAGCGACCAGAAGCAGAAGCAGAAGCAGAAGCAGAAGCAGAAGCAGAAGCAGGGACCGCGCGCAGAAGATGGGATTTGAGAAAAGGAATGTTAATTAATTAATTAATAATAATAATAATTTAAAAAATATATAGAAATAAAATAGAAAACGGACAGCAGCAAAAGAATAGGCAAAATGTCAGACTGTCTGAATTCAATGTTTAAAGGAAAGCGCCCTTACTTCAGCTTTCCTTTTCTTCTCTTCTCTTTCTATTTTCATTAGTTTAAATATTTTCTTCAAACATAAATTTATGTTTTCTCATATTTAATTTAATTTAAATTTTCAGAAAGAGGATTAAAAATATGGAGCTTTCGTTTCGACCGTTCTTCCTGTTCAAGTCTGCGTCGACGGAGCGAGGGACTCTCCGGCTTCTCCCTCCTGGTCGTAAGGGGACTCAAAAGGCTGTTCTTGGCGACTCGGAAGGCGTTCTCCATTCGTTTAAACTTGTTTTGAATCCGTCGACGGCCCAATCAAGTTCCAGTGTTCCTGACAAAGATAGGGACAAACAGGCTGGTGGGTCGTCGATGGCGGCGAGGATTGGGAGTACGAATGTGTCTTGCAAGCAGTCGACAGTGTTCAAGACGCAGCCTGCGGCAGACCGACCGATTTCCCATGTTCGAATGGGGTTCTCAGTTGAGAAGATGATGGATGCGCCAGTGTCGGGATCTTCGTACCTGCGGAACGATCGTGCATTTGTGGTTTCGTCGGACGGAATGCTGCGCGGATACTCGAAAAAGGGAAAAGAGTTTTTCAAGATCGAGGCGTCGACAATGACGGAGAAGACGCGGGTTGCCGAGATTGCTCCGCCACATGTTCTTCTGGCGGGAGATTACATGCTTTCCGAGTGGACACAGAGCAAGGAAACGGCATTTTGGATGGCGCCGGATCGGATCAACGACGTCCTGGCGCTCAGCTCCACAAAGTGCCTCGTGGCGTGTCATGACCGGATGATTCGGTGCATCGAGCACGGAAATCCGCTGTATGAAATCTCGACAGAAGGTCCGTGTGTGTCGCTTCTGTATGCTCTGCCAAGACCGTCGGCGCCTGCCAATGCGCGCCAGAATATTATTTATGCAACACAGTCGGGAGACGTCCGATATCTCGAGTATGCTCCAGAGTATCAGGTCTATCGAAAGGGCTGGATTATCCCGGGTGCCATGCTGGGTGGACATCATGGATCGCGGGCCTCGATCACCTCGATGGATATGGCAGACATGACCCAGGATGGAACTGGCGACGTTGTGCTTGGATACGACGATGGAACGTTCCAGGTATTCTCATTCGATGTTGATATCGGCGATCCATTGCTCGCGTTTTCTTCGAGAAACACCTCAAAATTCCAATTGGAGGAGTGTATTACATCGGTGGCTGCTGGTGCATTTTCCACCAAGGACCCGTCGCACAGGGACGTGCTCGTTGCGTCGTTTTCTGGACGCGTGTTTGTGTATTCGACACGAAACGTCATGACGGAAGTGAAGGATATGGACTCGGTATCTACGACTTCTTCATCCTCCATTATGTCAATTGGAAAGCCTAAAGAAGGTGCCCCGACACACCTCAATCCAACCGCGGATGCCGTGACCATGGAAAAGGACAATGCTGCGGCGCTAGCTGCCCTTGCGATTCAGCAACGAGAACTGCAGGTCCGCGCTGACCAGGAACGAACTGCCGCTATTTCCCGGGCAGTTGGAGAATTAGAGGTGCTGCGCCAAGAAGTCGAGCAGAAGAAGGAAAAGGTTTTGAAAAAGGTTCAACAGGGCGTGATTGGACTCTCGACTGTCAAGTTCCGTGTTGTCCATCGTTTTGAGCTGGACCCGGATACTGCGACCTACACGCTGACTATCGATTGTGATATTCCAATTGAGCAAGTGCTCTTGCGAGCCGATGATTCTGCATGCATTGACTTTGACCCTGCGTTTCGCGCCGGGTTTTCAACTGCAGTAACCGGCGGAAAGGCCAGCGCAGCCATGGGAACGAACATGGAGCAGGCGATCTTGTCAGAAACCCGAGAAGTTGTCGCAGGAGACGGCCTGGATCCGCTGTCAGGAGAGAAGCTTCATCGACTTGGATCGGAAGCTGCTGCGCAAGGAACAGCAGACGCAAACATTTCTGCAGCCGTATCGACATACATTGATAGCATGACAAAGCGCAAGCATCGTGGTATGTTGGCGTCTCTGCGGTTTCCGACTAATGAGCATTATCGTATGCAAATCCGGTTCCGTGTCCAGGAATCCAGCGGAACGGATTTGCTCAAGGGTGTCGGTGGCATCGCGGAGATGCAAAGTGATGAATTGGGGAAGCTCATTGTTTTTGTTGTGCCGTATGCGTCGCCCAAGACTGCGGAGAGATTCGAGATTCCTGTGTATCCACTTTCACTGCACAATCGCTTGCTGATTGACGAGCAGAGAATGACCAACAAGATCGTGGACGACCAAAATGCGATCACGGAGTTCCCGCTGCCCCATGTCGCCGGTCCCCATCCGAGCCTTGACGAATTTCCCAAGAATCGTCTTGTGCGATACGACGATCTGACAAGATATGTAGAAACATACGGGGCGTCTCTTCGCATTTCGACCGATATCAGCTTCGATGAACTGTATGGTTTGCTCCAGTCCTTGCTTCCTTCCTTTCCATCTAGACCACCTGCTGCTGACAACAATGCGACCCACGTCGCCTGGTTCCAATCAACATTTTTACATACCCTTCTGCGCATTCGCATCTCCTCCTCCTCCTCCTCCTCCTCCTCCTCCTCCTCCTCCTCCTCCTCCTCCTCCTCCTCCTCTTCTCTTGGCGCTGCTGCAGGACCCAATTCATCCTCCTCCTCGTCGTCGTCATCTCCTGGAATTGACGTTGTGTGCGTTTCCGACAACGTCAACACGCTCATGACGATCCGATCGCATTTCTCGAGACTGGCAATGCGCAGGAAGCAGCGCGTGGACATGGCGCTTGACAAGTGCAAGGATGCAAACTTTGAGTATCTTGCCCGAATTCTCGATCCATTGCTGAGCGAACAGCTGCTGCTTTCCAAGCGAGTGAAAGTGCTCGATGCACTCCAGGAAATCGTTGGTCATGAAACGGAATCCGCAGTGGTGGACGGCGAGTCTCTGTCGACGGGGAAACCTGCGGCATACTCCTTCTTGACACCCGACCTCATCGCCACAATTGAAAATGGAAGTGAGTACCGAGCGCGCTTCGCCATGCAGCCGCAACGCTGGCTCTACTTGTTTGACATCGCCGACGCACTGTGCATCAACCGCGGAAAGTGGAAAGGCAAGACCACCATTGACGGCCAGTCTAGATCAAGGCTTCTCCGCGTCCTCTCCCCGGACTCGTACTCTCTCGACACCTTCATCCAGTTCTTGAAGACCTCGTAAACCGCACATCCTGCGCAATCCAGCAAATTATGCTGGCAACTTTTGAACCATCCTTATTGTGTTTTATTTCGTTTTCATCGTCTTTGAGCCTGATTCCCCCTTCTACACGATTGATTTTCGCAGGACCGTTGAATAATAACACGTCATTGTCATGCATATACGGAAGTATGCATAATCAGACACGGTCAATACTGGCCGACACTAGCACGTTTGTTTCACAGGGAATTCGTGCTTACGCACGCTCGTCCAAAACGTGCGGGCGCTGCGGTGAGATCCACGCACGTCGAGGCGGAAGCAGCAAAGTGTTTGCATGTCCCGCGTGCAGCTCACCGATTGATCGAGATTGGGAGCGGAGCGCGGAGCATTTATCTGAAGAACGCCGAGAAGCGTGTTGGGGCCTATCCTCTTCCCGGCAACGGGATGCATGTTCAGTGTATAACGTAGGCAGCTGCCATGCACCATTGCAATAGTATCAATTAGAACCAATCAGCATTGATGCAGTGCATCGCAGGTCTCATTTCCTTGTCATTGCAGTCCGGCAGCTCTGACATTCTGCGTTGCTGACTTCTTGACTTCCTCCTGTACGTTCTACAGTATGAGTCTGCGAGCACCTGGACTATTGGGGATTTTCCCCCCGATTTTTCCTTTCTGTTTCTACGTGTTGTTGCCTGTATTTTGTCAGACGGGTGAAGCTACTTGTGTTGTTGTTTTTGGAGCTTGGAAATGCGCAGAAACAAGAGAAGCAGGCGTGGGGAGTCGCGTGACTCTGACGGTGGCGGCGATGACAATGACGATGACTCTCGATCAGTGTCATCCGGAACGTCCAACTCCAACAACAGCGCTGGCGGTGGACGCCTGAACCGGACAGTGTCGTCGTCGGATCCTGAGCAGCCGTCGCCATCGCCGTTTGGAAAGACGCGGAGTGAGCCGCCATCGGCGGGCGGCGAGGCTGCGTCGGAAGAAAGTGTGCTGCAGTCGATCTCCGAGTACATTGCAGATCGCGAGAAGGGAATTCGGAAGGCGAATCTTGATATATTGGTGCAGACGCTGTCACGATCTGTGGTTCCCGAGTCAAAGGTTCCGTGCGACATCGAAAAAGATCTGCTGAAATGCATCCGGAAGGACTATGAGGACACGTTTGATCTTGCGTGGAAAGCTGCGGGTGTGTTTTCGATTTCCGTGGATGACGAGTCGCGGTGTTCCGAGCTGTTTTCGCTGCTTTCGTCGCGCATGTGGAACCCAGGACACGTCCCGCGTGTGTCCGAGTCACTTACGTATGCGCTTTTCCATGTGCAGTATGCCGAAACCATTTCGGATTTTGACGGGCTGGAGCAGCTTCTCGAGCGGGTCCAAGCACACGGAAGCTCCGAGGCGCTCGAGGCAGCCCTAACGGTATATGCGGCTGCGCTGTGCAAGATTGAGCCGCGAACGCTCGCAGAAGACGCGATCCGCATCCTCGTTGAAGCACACGTGTCGCCATTTCTCGACCATTCCAAAAGCGTGGACGTGCGCATTGCAGCCGGAAAATGCCTTGCGCTCGTGTATGAGGCATACTGGGCACGGTATGGTCTGCGGACTAAGCGCGGAGCCACCGAAACTGCAGCGAGGTCAAAAGATGATGGTATCAAACGGCGTGGGAGACCAAACACGGAAAAATGGACCAAGGATCTTGGCGAAGATTATCAAGATCATGACGCTGATGGTCGTGGTGATGATGGTGATGATGATGAACACGTCGAAGAGAATGGAAAGGGGAGAGAGAGAGAAGGAGAAAGGGAAGAGGACGATGAAGAGGATGAAGAGGCGGTGGTGGCGCGGCGGCTTCGAAAGAGCGGACGGCATGTGAATGAAGAGTTGCTGGAGAAGCTAGATGATCTTGCATCGGACAACGCAAAGTCAAAATCCAAGGACGCCAAGAAGGAGCAGCGAAGAGTGTTTCGGCTGGTGTTGGAGACTGTGGAAGGATATGCGCCTGCGGATCTCGATGACCAAGTGTATGTTTTCAATGTCCAAGTGCCGATGAACTCGTGGAGAAGGCAGTTGTTGTGGGCTCTAGTGTCGCGGTTCTTGGCCGATGGAGTCAATGTCCATCTGCAGCAAAACCCATTTCTCCACTCCCTCTTTGATCTCTCGCGTTCAGACATTGCGGCCCTTGCCACCCCGTCCAAACTCGTCCGCTCGAAATCAGACTCCAAGAGCGCCCACTTGCGCGACCGCCGCTCCGCCGCCTCCTTTGAATCTTCATGGGATCACTAGCAGGCACGCACTGGTCGCGGTCGTGGCTGCGTGTTTGGCTTCTGTTTCTTATATAAACACAAAAGAGGCTACACTGTTTTCTGTTTTCCTGTTTTCCTGTTTTCCTGTTTTTTCTGTTTTGTTTGCTTGTTTGTTTGTCTTGTTTTTTATAATTTAAATTGCGGACACCATGACAGCAGCGGTCGTAGATCACGTTTCTTGGTCTTGGGAGACCATGCAGCAGGCGGGGAGGTCGGAGCAGAACGGCGGAGACAGAGTCTTTGCGCACCGACAAACCGCGACCATCTCGTCCTTTGAGAACTCGACAGCGAACCGGCGGTCCTTGCATACCGGGTGGTCGTGGTCCGAGTCGCAGTACGGGAAAGTCGACGAGGCCATGCACTGGCAAAAGACGCGCTTGGCGCCGTTTTTTTCCGCGTAGAGGAGCGGGAGATTGACGAATTGATGCCGCTCAGCATTGGACGCAGCATCGAAGCACGGCTCGACGGCCGTACACAGCGGCTGCGGCGGCATCGGAAATTTCGCGAGGAGGCTTCCTGATGCAGAAAGTTGATGTCTGTCATCGCCGCCCAGCCATTCCAGAAACGATGCGTCCTGGCACTCGGACATGTGCGACATTCGCCACCGCGCCGAACTCTCCTCGACAGCAGCAGCAGCATCAACTGCCGCCGACGACGACGACGATGACGACGACGATGACGACGAGAACAATCGGAACCCAGACCGACAGTGCGCCAGTTTGAGCGCTCTAAACGTCATCAACCGCACTCGCATCCATCAAACCCTGTTTGTCTTGTCCTGCCTTGTCTTCCTTTTATCTCTTGTTCTTTTGTTCTTTCTGCTTTGGGTTCTGTTTGTTGTTGTTGTTGTTGTTGATGTTTTTTTACGACCTGCGGCACGTGATCAAAGATGATACATACGAAAAGACTCGCTCGTTTGGAGGCGGGACTTGGGGGGATGACATCGATAGATCGGAAAAGGAAAAAAAGATTTCAAGCAACGTACAGCAGTTTCAATGCATGAAGCAGGGATTCGGCAAGTGGGCATTCGGCAATCCCAATATGGTAATGCGGGAAATTCCTCATTTTTTTTGTCTTGATGCTGTGTGATTTTGTGAAACTGGAAGACGGAATCTGCCCGAAATCCAAGCTGGGCAAAAATCGAATCCAACTTCCACAACAAGAAACATGTGTGATGGACGTCCCAGTTTCCGGGCCATCAGCACCCGTCAACCTCGACTGAATTTCTTGCAAAACTTGAGAACAGTGGATGGAAAACAGCTCCGACGGCAGCGAGAAACACTTGCCTTATCTGGAGACACAGTCGGCAAAACAAACCAAGGCACCCCGCGAATCCCCCAATATGCCGAACTGTCCGAGCAATATGTAACTTCCTGTCCGTCACTTTTGTACTGCCGTTTGAGCACAAGGACAATCCATACCCGATTACCCTACAACGAATTTTTATTAGTCCCCCAGCCATTTAAATCGCGCGATCCTATCTTCTTCCGCATCCTTCATCTGTTCCTTCGTGAAGCATTCCCGCTATGCTTTCTTTTTAGGATAATTCTCTTTCTAAATTCATTTTTTTTTTCACTTTCTTTGGCAGCTCGAAAAAGTCTTCACTTCTCTCTGTCCTTGTACGAGGAAGTTCGAAAACAGTCAAAAAAATAGAAAACAGTGGAAGGCGGTGAGGATGCAGATGAAGCGAAGGCGAGTGTGGATCGTGGTGGCGGGTGCACTATTCCTTGTTTTTGCGGCAGTGCTCTCTCTGCACCCGCCGAGTCGATCCGCAATCACAGCGGATGCAGATGCCATCGTTCTCACAACAACGACAACGAGTCCGATGATAACGAGTCCGCCGATGGTGGAAAGTGTGGGGCAGGTGTGGCCGCAGGAGGCGGGACAAGTGTTTCGATTTCCTGGTGTTTCGGCGGTCGATCTTCTGGCGTCGTTGCCGAACGCGCCACATTCGCTGCTGAAGAGCCTGCGGACACACCACGATGCATCAAGAATGCAGAATGCTATCCGCGAAGATATCTTGGCTGGTGCTTCAGCTGTGCAGTCACCACACATCAGGCTCTTCTCGATCAATGACTCTATACCATCCTCTAACTCTTCCATCAGCAGCAATGCCAATAGCACGGACACCGCCTCTGGCCCTCTCAGTTGCTCCAACTCGTCGTCCTGCACCTGCTCGAACGAGACTCTCTGTAGCAACGGTACTCTCTGCAACTCGTCTTGCACCTACTCGAACGAGACTCTCTGCAGCAATGTTACTCTCTGCAACTCATCCTGCACCTGCTCGAACGAGACTCTCTGCAGCAACGGTACTCTCTGCAACTCGTCTTGCACCTGCTCGAACGAAACTCTCTGCAGCAACGGTACTCTCTGCAACTCGTCTTGCACCTGCTCGAACGAGACTCTCTGCAGCAACGGTACTCTCTGCAACTCATCCTGCACCTGCTCGAACGAAACTCTCTGCAGCAACGGTACTCTCTGCAACTCGTCTTGCACCTGCTCGAACGAAACTCTCTGCAGCAATGTTACTCTCTGCAACTCATCCTGCACCTGCTCAAACGAGACTCTCTGCAGCAACGGTACTCTCTGCAACTCGTCTTGCACCTGCTCGAACGAAACTCTCTGTAGCAACGGTACCCTTGGCAACTCGTCGACACCTGCGAACGGGTCTCTGTATGAGTTTCAGACGTTTGAATTCCAGAAACCATCTGCTCTTCCGGGCCAGACGCGCGGCCGAATCCGTATGGCTGGATCAGCACAGCCAGGGTTTGTCCAGTACCAGTTTCGAATGCAGTTTGACCCGTCTACGATCTTTCGGTTCGATATAGCGCCGAGGATGGACTGGGGCACAGCGTTTGTGTGGCATTCAGACCCTCGCTCCTCGGCTGTGAACAATGCGCGCGTGTATTTCCCGCCGGCACTTGGATGGTGGACTGTCACGGTCGAGATTGTGCATCCTGCAACAGTCGCAGAACCGTTCATCACTGCGGATCTCGTTCTCACTTCTGACCCATTGCCTCCAGTCACTCAAGTGTTTTGCATGGGTTGGAAAACGGATTCGCAATATGTGAATCCTAAGACTGTCCTCTTCATGGTCTACTTCGATGGGTGGCACTCGTCATTTTCTTCCTCCTCCTCCAATAGCGATGGGAACTGGATGGATGTGCTGAACGAAGTGGTGTTTACACCATCGATGGGTCGGTGGATGCCGGGGGCCGGATCTGTTGGCCGTCGCTTGCTGCCGATGATGACGCGCCGATGGGTACCGCAGGCGGGCCAGAATGCGTGGGAACCCACCACGATTGACATCCGAAGAACGGCTATTATGGTGGTAGACCCGTGGAATGGCGGTAATGGCATCTTCTCTGCAGCGCTGAATGCATTCTTGGAACGAGCACGGGAAACGGGACTGTTGGTCATTCTGGCACCTGGTAATCTTGCCGACAAGTACATGGGTACGGAGGGAACGTTTGGTGCGTATGCTGCGCAGTACGTGTTCTATCCGGGATTTGACGAGGATTTACAGCCAAATGTGAACCTGGGGCTTGCTCGTGCGCAGTCTGTCGCCGAATGCCGTGGGCAGCAAGTGTCGTCTCCTGGCTGTGCTGCGATTCTAGCGCCTTGGCCCGGAGTGGGCGATCCAGATTTTGAAGCATTCGTGAACGGTAGCAATTCGGGCCAATCGACAAGCGGCAACATCACTGTTGGTGGGCTGAACGCAACTGTGAACGGAACCGCGAACGGGAACGAAACCACAGACGGGGCGAGTCGGTGGATGAGGCCAGAGGATGTGGCCCGTGGAGTGATGAAGGTGTCGCAGTTTGGACGACCATCATGTCCGTACGAGAACGACCCCGAGCATATGCAGCGCAGTATTTCAGATGTCTTTACTTGGCACCGGATCAACAAGTGCATACGCATCGACAATGATGATGTGGTGATTGAGCACACGCGGCCATTCCAGGCGCTTCTGCAGTTCTACAACATCGACAATGTTATCATTGCTGGTGGCGCACTGCAGCAATGCATCGTCGGCAGAAACACTGGTCTGGTTGCTCTCCACATGATCGGAAAACGGATTATTCTTGCACGTGACTACATAGTGGATATTGACGATTCATACGAAAGTAAGGACGATATCATGCGGTCACTCGAGAAGCTTTACAATGTCGAGACCGTCGACATCCGAGGAATCGGAATGCCGTTCTGAGCGCGAGGAGTGCAGCCCGGAGAACTGGAATCGGGATCCGGTTTCTTGCTGAGACGGTAAGGAATGTCCAGCCGCCAGCTCCCCAGCTTCATGTATTGTGGGACAGGAGAGGAGGAATTTGGACGGCCGAAGTCGGTGAGAGGACTGATCACCGAGCAATTAAGACGGCAAAAGACAGACAGAAAGAAGAAGAGAAAATGATTTATAGAATTTTGAATGCGTATTCTATGTATATTTGGAATAGTATTGGATTGTACCAATATGGAATTGTTGTGTTTCCTGATTAATTAAAAAAACGTATGATTGATGTATACGTATTATTATTATTATTATTACTTTCTTGGTTTCTGTGACAAGGTAGTGTGTTTTGAAGTTTGGAGCTGACGATGCCCGCTCGGCGCCTGTGTTTTTGTGCAACAAATGCTGTTGAGCTTCACCCACACTGGGGCCCCGTGTGTAGTTTAAAAAATGAACGTTGGAGGAAACAGAATGTGGTTGGCGGTGTTGAGCTGATCCGACCAGACTGCAAACCTCTCGAACACCCTCGGGATTGCGGAAAACAGTACTCCTCCATCTTTATCGGATTGGCCGGTGTCGTCGTGCTGTTGTAGAGAAAGACGCAGTTGTTGTAGACCTTGTCGAAGACTTCGCAAATACGACGAAGCGAGCGTTTCTCTCCGAGGAATCAGGAGTAATGAATGTTGGCACACAAACCCGCCAGTCGTAAAACAGTCCAAAAATCTCCCATCTTTTTTCGCTCGGCATCTCCAGCACAGAGTCCAACGGCCGTTCTCTCTTTTCTGCTTTCTGCTGCGTGTTTGTGTGTTTGTGTGTGTGTGTGTGTCTGTGTTTTGGGTGCGTGTGGAGGTGAAAAAGGCAAAGAGAAGAATATAATTCGTTTTCGAGATGCGTGAAAATCGGTATCGGTGCTCTGTGCTCTTTGCAGCCGTTGCTCTTCTTGTCGTCCTTGGAGCGATTGGAAGCGCGACTGCGAGTGATGGTGTGGTGAATCGGGTGCAGATTGCGACGGAGCACCCGGCTTCGCTTCACTACGAGAACCATGCAGAGACACGGTCACTGTGGATGCATCGGATCGAGACGCTGGACACGGACTCCGCGATGGTGGAAATTACTATTGGGATTCCGCACAAGCAGTCGTCGCTCGATTGGCTGGAGCGCCGCTTCAATGAGGTGTCGAATCCAGACTTGCCGACCTACGGGGCGTTTGAAACATTCGACTCCATCCGACAGCAGATGATTCCGGACGACTCGCACGGTGCTGTGATCCTTGGGTTTCTCGCGGAGCATACGGCAGTCGTCAGCGAAAACCGGTTCCAATACACGTATATGAAGGACCACCTGAAAGTGTCGATGCTGGGATCTGAGGTACGGCGGGTGTTTGGAGTTGCAGAGCTTGCGCGTATGGATGATGGTCTGATCCGCGCGCTCCAGCAACCTACGTTGCCAGGCCATGTTGCCTCACATGTCCAATTCGTGGTTGGATTGGGAAGCTTTTATCACATGCGAAAGGCAGGGAAGCAGAATAAGAAGGCTTCACTGTCGCTCTCCAGCCTCTTCAACCAGTTTTCCATTCCATCCCCCTCCTCCCCGTCGTCGTCGTCGTCCGCGTCGGTGGGAAGTCTGCAGGCTGTCTCGGGAATGTTCCAAATGATTGCTGGGCCTGCGTCGGTTTTCGTCGGAGTGCCTGTGCTGTGCCCGAACGGGCAGTATGGAGCGTACCAACCCGTGGGCCAGTACTGTTCAGACCAAGGCACGGCATTATTGACATCCGTTGAGATTGGCTTGTACTACACGTTGAACTTCTGGACAAATGTATCGGCAAACTCGTACCCGTTTTTCGCGGAGACGTTCCAGATGCGAGATTTTCAAAATGGTCTTGCAACCGACTACACAACGGCGATTCTTATGCGACAGGTTGATGCGCTGGATGGTCAGCAAGTCACTGGGTTCGTACGCCTTTTGTTCTCGGATGGGTCTGTCGTGAAAATGACAGCCGCTGCTGCAGTGGTGCCTTCGCGACTGGCAACTATTGAAGATTTGCGAACATTGTACGACATTCCGCCAGGGATGTCCGCAGTTAGCTGCACAAGAGGAGGAGTTGCTGTGATCGAATTTAACAATGGTGGATACAACCCGTCGGATCTCCTCTCGTTCTTGAACTTGGACGGAATGCCTTCTCCGGCCTCCTGTGCCGGAGTGGTCGTTCTCGGGTTCAATCCCGGTGCTACTGCCGAGTGCTCTGCTTGTGGTGAAGCAGCTCTCGATATCCAGGTTGCTGCTGCAGTTGCGCGCGGAGTGTCCGTCGCGTTCTATCTCAATTCTACCGATGCGTCGTTCCAGAGCTTTGTGTCCTATTTTCTAAGCGTTCCGACGTGGAGCGTGCAGCCGCTGGTGCACTCGATCAGCTGGGGCGCGCCGGAAGGATACTGGTCGCAGAGCATGATTACGTCCATGGATACGCAGATGCAGATTCTCGGAACCAGCGGCATTTCCGTTCTCGCATCCTCCGGCGACAATGGTGTTTTGGATAGCACTACTCCTAACTCTGTCTGCTCTTGTTCATCGTACTGCGTGAACTATCCTGCTTCCAGTATGTACGCAACATCCGTCGGTGCAACACGGTTTTCGTCTGGGTCTACGCCCATGTGTGCTTCCCTGAATCCGCTTTCGGGCTCGAACGTCTTCTACGGAAGTCACCTGGCCTCAGACACGTCATCTTCGTCAACTCCGTTCATGTGCAGCTCGGTTGGCGAAGTGGTTTGCTCCACGCTCGGAGGCGCCGCTCTTATTTCATCTGGAGGAGGGTTCTCGCAGCTGTATGCAGCGCCGTCCTACGCTGCAGCAATGACGAATGCATACTATGCCATGTTCTCTCCGAGAGAAGGCGGACTTTCGGCCGGTGGACGTGGTGTTCCTGATATCTCGGCGATTGGACACAACTACCCAGTGGTTCTGCAGGGTAACTGGGGCATATACGACGGCACATCTGCATCGTCGCCTCTGGTTGCAGCAATGGTTGCATTGATCAACGATCGTCTTCTTGCAGATGGATACTCCGGAATGGGTCCGCTAAATCCATTCTTGTACGGCGTTGCCACGAAGTATCCGGAGGCATACCGCGATGTTGTGATGGGAAATAATGGATGTGCAGAAATGCAGAGTTCCGGCATGTCGTGCTGCGCCGGCTTCAATGCCGCTCCTGGGTGGGATGCGTCAACTGGAATTGGTACTCCAAGATTCCAGTCACTAATGTCGGCCGCTGTTGCAGTGAAGCAAGGTGGATTGTCTCGAGCGCCGGCATGGCTTTCCCAGGGCATCCAGGGCATCCAGGGAACGAAAGGACAGCAGGGATCCAAAGCGGATGCAGATGATTCTCTGCGCACTGCACAGGCGGCTCTTGTACTGGTCATCATCATGATGATCATCACTGCAGGTCTGGCGGTCTATGTGTTCCTTCTCTCCAGAAAGATGCCGTCCGCGGAATCCCTCCGACCCACTACTGCGCAAATGTCCGGGGAATCAACCGTCTCGTACTCAAAATTCTGACACCCCCCCGGATTCTCTCGATGCCTGCACGCGCCAGTTGTAAGTAAAGTTTCTGCTGCAGTCTTCGTCATCCGCACCAAGCAATGACAGGACTGACATCTCTCTATGTATCCTCTCTGCTGTCATTCATTCTCGTGAATAATAAGCTTTGCTTTTCCTCCGTCTCTTCTAACCTTCTTCTTTTCTTTTCCATTGTTGGTTTCTTTTGGGTATTTCTGAACAAGCAGAAGAACAAAAGGAGATTGAGCGAGCAAGCAAGACAGAGAGAGAGAGAGAATGACTGTTTCTGGCACGCACCCTTTTTCTCATGTAAAGGAGAGCCTTTCGTCTTCACTGTCATATTTTTCGTTGCCGAAGCTTGATGCCGAGCGTGTTGCGAAGCTTCCGTACTCGATCCGAGTTCTTTTGGAGGCAGTTGTACGGAACTGCGATGGACTTGCGATTACCGCGGATGCAGTGTCAACTGTTCTTGAGTGGCCGACTACTTCGCAACAGGACAAGGAAGTGCCGTTCACTCCGGCGCGTGTTCTGATGCAAGACTTCACTGGTGTTCCTGCGATTGTTGATCTCGCTGCGATGCGAGATGCAATGGCGCGGCTTGGAGGAGATCCTGCAAAGATCAATCCGCTTGTTCCAGTGGATCTGGTGATTGACCACTCCGTGCAGGTCGATGTTGCACGAACCGCTGATGCTGCAGAGGAGAACGCCCGTCTTGAGTTTGCACGCAATGAAGAGCGCTTCCGCTTTTTGAAGTGGGGTTCGACTGCTTTTGACGACCTTACGATTGTTCCGCCAGGCTCCGGAATTGTGCATCAGGTGAATCTGGAGTATCTTGCTCGATGTGTCTTCTTCCGCAACGGGCTTGCATACCCGGATACACTCGTTGGTACAGACTCGCACACGACGATGATCAACGGTCTCGGAATTCTCGGATGGGGCGTCGGTGGTATTGAGGCCGAAGCAGCAATGCTTGGTCAGCCCCAGGCAATGGTCCTGCCCAAGGTTGTCGGTGTGAAGCTCACGGGGAAGCTGCCGTCGATTGCAACCGCCACGGATCTTGTTCTTACGCTCGTCGCAATGCTCCGAAAGCACGGCGTTGTTGGAAAGTTTGTGGAGTTCTATGGTCCAGGTGCAATGCAGCTGACGACTGCCGATCGCGCAACCATTGCAAACATGGCTCCCGAGTATGGCGCAACTTGCGGCTTCTTCCCTGTGGATGCCGTTACTCTTGACTATTTGCGACAGACGGGACGTCCGACAGAAACTGTTCAGTTGATCGAGCAGTACTTGCGAGCCAATATGCTCTTTGTTGCAGAGGGCCAGGTGGATGCGCAGATCCACTACTCGGAACACATGGAGCTAGATCTTGCAACCATTGTTTCTTGCGTTGCCGGTCCGAAGCGTCCGCATGATCTCGTCAAAGTTGCAAACATGCCTGCCGATTTTGCATCATGCCTGACGGCCAAGCTCGGATTCAAGGGATTCGCAATCGCACCAGAGGCTGTGACAAAGAAGGCTGCCTTTGAATTTCAGGGCGAGCAGTTCGAGCTTGCACATGGAGACGTCGTCATTGCAGCAATCACTTCTTGCACAAACACATCAAATCCCGCAGTCATGATCGGCGCCGGTCTGCTTGCAAAGAAGGCTGTCGAGAAGGGTCTGTCGATCAAGCCCTACATCAAGACGTCGCTGTCCCCTGGGTCTGGAGTTGTGACGCAGTATCTCAAGCATTCCGGACTTCAGCAGTACTTGGATGCTTTGGGTTTCAACACCGTCGGATACGGCTGCATGACGTGCATTGGAAACTCGGGAGATCTCCCCGAGCCGGTGTCCAAGGCTATTACAGAAGGCGACGTTGTTGCCGCTGCTGTCCTCTCCGGAAACCGCAACTTTGAGGCCCGTGTGCACCCGTTGACTCGTGCTAACTACCTTGCATCTCCACCGTTGGTTGTTGCCTATGCTCTTGCTGGGAATTGCAGCCTTGACTTTGCAAAGCAGCCTCTTGGTGTTGATTCGACTGGAAACCCCGTCTTTTTGAGCGAAATCTGGCCTACCGCCGAAGAGATCCAGCAAGTCATCAGCTCTTCTGTTCTTGCTACCATGTTCTCTGAGGTCTACGCCTCTATCAAGAATGGTACTCCTCGTTGGAATGCTCTGCAGGTTCCCCCCGGAACGCGCTTCGCGTGGGATGCAGACTCCACCTACATCCACAACCCTCCCTTCTTTGCTACGATGAAAGTTGAGCCCCCCGTCGCGTACGATGCCAATGCGGAAATTCTCGGGGCATATTGTTTGCTGAATCTCGGGGATTCCATCACCACCGATCACATCTCGCCGGCCGGAAACATTGCCAAGACGTCTCCCGCCGCACGTTTCTTGCAGTCTCGCGGAGTTGCACCGACTGATTTCAACTCATATGGTGCCCGCCGAGGAAATGACATTGTCATGCAGATGGGAACATATGCCAACACTCGCTTGTTGAACAAGTTGAACGGCGCGTCTGTGTATGGCCCCAAGACTGTTCATGTTCCGTCAAACGAGTCGCTGGACATCTATGATGCCTCGCAACGGTACATTAGCGAGGGAAAGCCGCTGGTTGTGCTTGCCGGTGCAGAGTATGGATCCGGGTCGTCTCGTGACTGGGCCGCTAAGGGACCGTATCTGTTGGGAATCAAGGCTGTTGTCGCCGTTTCCTACGAGAGAATCCACCGTGCCAACCTTGTTGGTATGGGTATCGTTCCTTTGCAATTCAAGAATGGACAGAGCGCCGATTCGCTTGGCTTGACTGGACGCGAGACGTTTGACGTGATTGTTCCGGCACCGAAGGACCTCCGTCCGTTTATGGATGTGACGGTTCGTGTGTCGACTGGTGTTGAGTTTGTCACGACTTTGCGTTTCGACACCCCGATCGAGTGTGAGTACTTCCGTCATGGAGGTATCTTGCATTATGTGCTCCGCAATCTTCTGGTTAATAAGGCATAAGACGCCCGGTTCTTGGAGTGTTTTGTTTGTGCCGTGGCTGTTGGTGTTGGTGTTGGTGTTGATGTTGATGTCGATGTTGATGTTGATGTTGATGTTGATGTTGGTTGCGTGTCGCCAGGGTGGTTGGAGGTACTTCCATGGAATTGTGCAGATTTGAGGATCTATATTTGTTTGTTGTGAGGAGCGGAGAAGAAAGATCATTCAAGAAGCAAGTAAACGAAAGTTCGAATTTCTTTATTTATTTCTTTATATATTATTATTATTATTTCGTTTTGCGAATCCTGTTGCCGACAGGTGATATCAATCTCTCGCTGTAGTCCGAGATGCTACAAGGTTCAGCATTGTGTTATGAAGACTGCTGACGAAGACAGGGAGTCGATCGACATAAAATGCTTCAATCTCGGCCTTCCACAGCAGCGCCCCAAAGGCAGCGACTTCCCGTGCATACGTTGCATCCTCTCTTACAACCTGCATGGCTTGAATTCGACGAAGCACGCGCATGTCATATTCCGTGTAGGGCAGTCGATGTTGGAGCGGTACCAGCGCCTCGGCATCCGCTGCAAACATGCCAAGCCACTGAATAGGCACGGTGTAGGCGTGGGATTCTAGCACCATTCCTTGACTGCCATGGGCATAACAAAGGTGGATTGCAAACCCAGAAGGGTTGAAGTCGTACAGTCCAAACACCGGAATCTGCAACTGACGTGCGAGGCACGAGAGTGCAACACGAGTCGCGACATCCGGAAACCCGCAGCCCGTTACCAGCACCACGCGAGCACGCACCGGAAACCCTTCCTCTACTAGTCTCTGAAACACCGCATCCTTTTCTATGACAAGAATCGCCACCAGCGGCCTTTCGTCAGCGCTCGCAAACCGGACGGTGTGCAACAAGGAAACGTCGCCGGGTATCGACGTGCGGGTGCCTGCAAGCGAGACGGGGAAGAGCGCGGTGGACTCGCTTGCGTCGCAAACCAGCCCGCATAAGAACCCGCGGCCTGTTGTTGTCAGATTCAGCGCATGCCGCGGACATCCAATCATAGCAGCCACTTCTGTGACGGTCGCATTCAGCTTGCGCTGAGTGGAGAAGAACGGCTTGAGCAGGTAGAACAGTTCACGGATGGATACTCGAGAATGCGAAACGAGCAGCTGATGAATCCGCGAAAGCACCGTCCACATGCGGACATACTCCGGTGACACTCTGATGAAGGGACCCTCGGAAAGTTCTGCTGACGCATTTGACCGAACACTGTACATTCTGCGACGACTGGTCCGTCGAATCCGCGCGCGCACTGTCCTGCGGTCATCGTGTTCGTAAGAGAACGCTGGAATGTGAAACGCCGGAACCGAATGAGACGCGCCTGTTGACGTAATCACCATAATGTACTCGAGGGCGTATTCTTCGATGCGCGTCAGAATGGCTTCTCGGCTCATGCCAGTATCTGCCTCCATAAAAACATCCTCCTCTGCAGTGAGAACGGCCTCCTCCTGGACGGGTATGCCATCGTCCATTTCAGCGAGCAGCACTCAATAGACGATTCTGCAAAGAATAGCACAAGGTGGAGGACAATAATGAAGAATGGAAACAAGATGCTCGTGGTTGCGACGACCCTTTGACTGCAAAGCAATCTGCACTGAAGAGTTGGTGCTCGTCCCCGAATAAATAAAAACAAAACAGCATGTGGCTTTGGATCTGTCTTCGGTGACAGCTTAGCCGATGACGATCAATAATGATTCATGTCTTCGGCGAGCGGAGACACGAGTATTTCTGAATTCTGACAGGCTACGTTACAGCGGTTACCTTACATTTTGAAGTTTATGTGCAGTTTCGCAGTGAAAATTCCCTTTCATAGTCCACACGTAGCGCGGCTGGTCCGTTCATCAGCGTGATCAAGAGCGAGACTTCTGGAGGTACTCGGCAGCAATGGCGGCAGGATCGTTTGCGATTTTATCCGAGGATTCTGCCAGCCGAGTGTACTTTTCAGAGAGCTGAGCAAAGTCTGCTGGCGATCGGTAGCTCGCATTGGTCGAGAGTGTGTCCAGAGCATTTCTCTGGGGTGGAGTAAAGACCCTTTGCGTAGTCCCGCTCAGATTCCCACTCGCATTGCCGCCGGGACTGTGCACATTCACCGTCGCGCTCGTCAAGACCGACGACATGTTTGAATTCATCATGTTCGAGCTGTTCGAGTTCAAATTGGAGTGCATCAGCGGTGAAAGAGAAGAAACACGGCTTAGTCCCTGAACCTTGTTCAACTCAGCAGACAAGTATCGATTGAGTCCTGCAGTCTGCTCGACATGCTCCCGAATTGCTCGTAGCTCGTCGCTTGCGCGCGCCAGCTGCGTCCTCAGTTCTTCGATTCGTGCATCCCGCTCCTTGATCTTCTCTGCAACTCGCGATCTCTCAACGCCGCTTTCTCTCGCCTCTTCCACAAAGCGTGCGATCCGGGCCTCCTGCTCACGACACACTGCAGACTTTGCTTCCACACGCTGCTTCAGTGCTTCGACAGCGGCGTTCTTCTTCCGAATTGCCTCGTTCGCACGCGCGATCTCCTCGCCCGCAGCCCGCAGCGCATCGTCCTTCTCCTTCATGTTCTCCTTCATTCCAGCCACAAGTGCATCAAGCTCATCTCTGCGCGCCATCGCCATCGAAAGGACTTCTCGCTGCACTCTTGCACCTTCCTCGGACGCAGCAAGCCGCGCAGCCACACTGCTTTCGCGCTTCTCGACTTCCCTGCGCGCTTTCTCGCTTTCCTCGAGATCACGCCTCATTGCTGTATTCTCTCGACGAACTTCCGAGACAATGCTTTCGGCTCCCACCGCCCTCGACACCATCGCTGCATTCTCCGTCTCCAAGTCCTTGATCCGCGCTTCAAGGTCACCGATTCTTATTTCATATTCTTTCAACCCCGCATCTTTTCTTGAACATTCTGATCGCGCACGTTCTGCGTGTTCTCGCAGTTCGTTCTTCTCCGTCTCGAATGCCTTTTGATATTCAGATCGCTCCTCGTCCTTCTTCCGAATGATTTCACGAATCGACTCCCGCCTTTCTTCTTCGAATGCGCGCCGCTCTTCAAGAACCGAGAGGTCGCGCTCTGAAATCTCGGATTGAAGTGTGGCAAGATCAGACTCTAGAGTGGAAATACGCGATGACTGTGCAGCATTCATCGATTCGCTGGCATCCAACATCGATCGCAACGACGCCGCAACGGTCGCAAGGTGTCCTGCCAGCGTGGCTGGGGTTGCAGGGGACATCAGCAGCGACAGGCGAGGATAATTCGCATACGCATCGGACTCGACAATCGACAGTAACCCTGTTCCAGACGGTGAATCGTCAATCGCAAGCGACGACATGGACGAAACGGACGAATGCTGCTGGTTCAATGCGGTTCCTGACGGACTTGTCTTTACCGTGAACCGACACGAGTATGTCAAGTTTGAACTGCTTGACGAGGACTGTGCACATACATGCGACGCCATTTCAGACACGAACGCTGAGAACCCGTGAAAATCAACATTCAAGTGGTGCGATTCGCGGACTCTTGGGAAGTCGGGTTCTTCCACTGTGCATGTGTAGAGAAAATGCAGATTGGAAGGATCAGTGAGGCGCAGGCTGTACGCTCGATGAGAAGCTCGATGCAACAATGTCAATGTCAGCGTCAGCGTTCGATGACGGTCTTCGGTCGACGGTAAATGCACGCTTGTTTGGATTGGCGCTTCGTACAGGACTTCACTTGACATTTTTCCCCTTTCTCGCAATCCTCACGTCCGAATCAATACAGATGGCGCTCTTTTTGAATGAAGGTATTTTTAAATATTAACAAAAGAGAGAGAGAGAGAGAGAGAGAGAGAGAGAGAGAGAGAGAGAGAGAGAGAGAGAGAGAGAGAGAGAGAGAGAGAGAGAGAGAGAGAGAGAGAGAGAGAGAGAGAGAGAGAGAGAGAGAGAGAGAGAGAGAGAAATCATTATTGTAAGCCATGCAAAACCAGCAAAAGGCAAAAGCCGGAAAATGGAAAGGGCTTTTTGGGGGAAAACGGTACTGCTGGGCGGGAAAAAGACACAGAACAGCTCCCGTCCCAGACACCCTTTTTTTATGTTACGACCGCTGACAATTATGAGCAAGATATCCTGGATAGTCGACTTTTGCGCTGTGGACGTCTGCAGCGCTCAGTTTGCAAAACGTAATTTCTTGATCCGTGTTACATTCGAGTATGTTCCCAATTGGATCAACAACGAAGGACGGTCCTCCAAGATGGGCAGCGAGAATTCCCGATTTTGGTCTCGAGACGGAGCAAATGAACGAGGCTCGGACGATTGCAGAGCCCTGCGAGACTGCCAGCCAGCGTCGCACATAATCCGGGCTGTCTGACGTTGCTCGAGGATGAAAAATCGCGTCTGTTCTCTGTCGAAGCGGAATGCAGTGGTCCAACCGCATAAGATCCGAGCACAGGACCACGGAGCAAATGAACCCACTGGATTCATCATTCACATCCGTAGACACTGCTGAAAACGACAGAGAAGAGCCATCCGCGCCTACCTTGATCTTGAAAATCGGCGGCAGGCACGATGTAGAAGACGGAGACCAGTGATACGGTTCGTAGAAGCCTGGTTCGTTGGGCAGATGCATCTTTTCGTAAGCGCCAACGACCGAACCCGTTGCATCCACGACGACGCCTACGTTGAATGTGCGTTCGGAATCTGCGACGGTGTGAGAAATGACTTCGTGGTGGCTGCGCGGACTGGGTGCGAACGATGCAAGGAGCGTGGGCAGTGGCGTGGACTCGCATCGCACCACAGACGACACAAGGGCCAAACCAGATGTGCGTGCAAGATAGCACAGCACGGATAGAAACAGTGGATTGGAGTCACTGGGGCTGCGTGTCTGTGTTGCAGGCGACCATTCATTGAACACACACTCGGGAAGCACCGCAAGCAGCGCGCCGGTCATCCGAACATTCTGGAGGACAGCTAGGTACCGCACGACCGCTGGCGACGACACCAATTCCGCAAACGACGAGGCTTCTCGAGGAAGCACGCAAACTTGACGGACAAGTGCGATCGGCAGCACACCCGTGCTCATTCTTTTTCTTTTTGTTCTTTCTTTTTTCTTCCTTCAATCAAAAGAGAACGGGTTGCGGGAGACCAGGGAGAGTGCCCAGAGTTTTGTTTGCGCACTCACGCCCATATTTGAATAAATAAAGCAGAACCAACGAATGATAGAATGATGGATGGCTATGGATGCTGCGTTAAAGAGTGTCGAAAATGCGGAGCCTGTGTCACCGGCTGAATTCTGGCCGAGCGTGCGTAAGCACGAATTCCCTGTGAAACAAACGTGCTAGTGTCGGCCAGTATTGACCGTGTCTGTTTTTGAATACTTCCTTCCGTATGCATGACAACGACGTATTATTATTCAACGGTCCGAACTCGAGCAACTCGAAACAAAAACAAAAACAAAAACAAAGAGAGAGACTCGCGGTTCGCGGTTCGCAGTTCGCAGAAAAAGAAAAGAAAAGAAAAGACAGTCCTCTGGCTCTTATCGCAAGAGGGCGAGAAAAGGTGAAAAAAGAATATGAAGAGGCATGCTGCAGAAGAAACGCAGCTGTCTGTGCGTGTGCGTGAGTTGACGAATGCGTCCGAGATTGAAAAGCGCGAGACGCTGAATCATTCTCAGTGGCATGGTGGCCGATCGCTTTCTCACTTTCTGGAAGAAGCAGATGAGACTCGACGGTACGCTTTTCGAAATTGGGTTTTGGAATACGCCGAGTCTGAGGAAGGTGAATCGTGGTCTGTTGGCTCTTCAATGCAGCTCTACTCCTCGGACGCTGCTCTGTGCCTGGCTGATCGTGGGCGTTCTGGTTCTGGTTCTGGTTCTGAATCGTGCACACATACCATCGCGCGACTTCATGGATTTGCGTCCTTGTTCACAGAGCCGCGGCAGCGAGGAAAGGGCTTTGCATCGCTTCTGCTGCAAAAATACATGGAACAGGTTGCGAAATCCCTGCGCGACCCTTTGCACATCGGGTTTCTGTTTACGGATGTCGGGTATCCAATCTACGAAAAATGCGGGTTCCAACGAGTGCTGGCGGACATCAGGGACGTGGAGTTCACGCCCAAGCTGCTGCTGCTGCTGCGGCAGCGGCCTGCCAACAATGAAACGGATGTCGATCTGGATGCATGTGGAATCAGCCGCTTGTTTGCGGATACCGACGCAGAGGTTCTGGCATCCCAGTGCACGCGATGGTCTTTGGAGCTGCGAAATTCTCTGATGGAGGAGGCGGAGCGCAGCAACAAGGAAACAGTGTTGGTGGATCCTATCGTGGGGAAGTGGGGAGACGCACTGAGCACGTCTCTCGTGGAAATTCTTGTGACGCGACACTGCGGAAGCCCAAGACCGTCGTGCACAGGCGCCCAGTGTGGCAACACCGTGATGTTGTGGGCAGCGAACCAACTGGAATCGGTCCTGCAGATCATGGTTGTCATGTGGGATCCAGCGGACCATGCAGAGCAAATCGCACAGGATATGGAATCGCTTGTCAGGTTCGGACGGCATGTGGCTGCTGCAGCCGGGCTTACCGTCTTCAAGTCCTGGATGTCGAATGTCCATGTGGACCTTGCAGACCGCGTTTGGCCCGTCGCTTCTCAGGGCGGAAAGATCAAAATTCGCGAAAACATGCTCCCCATGATTTCTCTCCGTCGAGAACCCGCCGCCGGCCCACTGCACTGCCCCTATCTTTCCAAACTCTCTTACTACTGAGTGTCCGTCGCTCTGATTGGTCCACAACCAAAAAAAAAGGCGGGGAAGCGGTCGTAGCGAATGCATCCATTGACACGGACAACCCCCCATTCGATTCTCTCCGCTTCCCAGTTCTCTCCGTCCCCGCTTCTTTACCAAGCACGCACGGAGGAGCCAAGAAGGGGGAAATCGGTTCAGAGTCCCGGGAAACAAATGGGAGATCGTCATTATTGCAAATTCTGTAATGTATTTATCCAGAATGACAAGGTCGTATGTGTGCATGGATCTGCGGGTTTTTCTTTTCTTTTCCATTGCTATTTTCTAACATTGAAAATCGATGATAATGATAATGCTAATGATAACAATATGAAATTTGGTAGAGTCGACTTTCGCACGAATCCGGTCATCGACACAAAGAAAATGTCTCCAAGTATTTGGAGAGTGCGTTGAAACATGCAAAGGAAAAGACAGCAGAGAGCAAGCCCAGAGTCGAGGCGGTGACGCAGCAGTCTCTCGAGCTGCAAGAGCATCTATACGGCATTGCGGCTGCTGCAAATCGAGCACCGTTCAGCATCACGAGGAAACCGCCGCCAACGGATGCTCACGCCGACAAGCTAGAGACCAGTTTGACGGAAAAGGAGAAGTGGGATGAAGAACATGTCCGCTCGTTGTCGTCGTCGGGGGCGTCTGACGCGGCTCGGTTGGTCAACATGGATGAGAACACTGGACTTGGGAAATGGGTGATTGCAGAATCCAAGCATGCGGCCTCCAGTCCCGCCGAGCCGAGCGCCGTGAAGCACTCCGCTTCTTCACATCCTGATGCCTCTTCTGCTGCCCCAAAGATTAAAATCGTGCTGAAGCCACCAGTGAAGACAGACGCTCCAATCACCGGCTCCGACATCAAGCCGAACCCACCCACTGTGTTCAAGCGGCGCAGAACGGACCAATGATAAAACGCAGCAGCTGTAGCCGACACCGCCAGGGTAAAGTCCTTTATTTTTTCTGAATTTCGTTTCCCGCCTTTGAGTCGCGAGCGCGCCCAGCTGGCTGCTGTAGTCCATCCCTAATTCATCCTTCTTTTTCACACTCGTCCGTTCATTCAATGGTTCGTTCGATCGTTCAGTAGCATTTCGTACTGTCACTGTGGCTGTGGCATTTTATTGGCGTTTCTTCCCCCCCCCCCCCCCCCCCCCAAATGTCGCTGTCTCTGAGCGTGGTGTCGTGCAAAAGGCTTGAAGAACAAGTAGTTCGGCACCTTGATTCGACGCCTGTGACACAGCGCCTGCAGACCTCGTTTTCATTTCCGCAGTCTGCAAAGCATCCGCTGCATTCCGATGCACGAACGTTTGATTCGCGGTTCCAGTCCGGGACGTCCGAGACAGAATGCATGGTACAGATTCATGGAAGCGAAGTCACGGTCCACAGAAGCTACGAGAAGGTGTGCGCGCGATTTTCGTACCTTGAAGTGCCGGTCGATGTCATCATCCACGCAGCTGCACAGAACTTCCTCGTGCTGATGTTCTCCAACCATCTCGTTTTCATCAATCTCTCGTCTTGTGCAGAGTTCGCGGTGCCTGTTCCGTCGTCTTCGATCATTTCAGTGCTCTCGCTGCCGTCTGTATTGGTCGTCGAGACACGGGAATTGTGGTATGCAATCGTCAATCCTCTGTCGGGACTCAAGCCCCTCTACTTGAAGCAGAAGCCCTTGAAGGGAAGAGGCAGAAAGACGTTAGACGGTTCTCAGATGAACTCCGAGACCCCGTCTCCAGTCGTCTCCAGTGCGCTCTTCTCTGCAATCCAGTATGGAGGCGGTGCATCACAATCCGGAAAGGCTGCGGGAGATGCCCCCGGTTCAGAGTCTCATCTTGAGATTTCCACAGACTCAATCCCGGCTTCAGATGCGGAGATGGATGTATCCATTCGGCGAACATCACTGCACAACAAGACAGCGTCTCCGATGCAGTTGGAGTTCCAGAATCGACCGTCTCTCGGTGCCTCTCCGATCCATCCTGTTTCTGCACCTTCCACGGGACATCGCATGTCAGGCTCTTCGTCTAGAATGTCATCCAGCTCATCGGTGAACTATGGCTATTACCATTACCCCGGAGGTGGCGGTGGCACCACACAGAACAATGCGTCTCGCCGGTCATCGATCAATGCACTTTCGTCGCCCTCCAACATCATGAGGACACCGTCTCCGTCGACGATGCTGTACGCAGTATCTACTCCTGTGCACCCTGACATTCTGACAATCTCGCCGTACTCGGGACAGCCGCTTGCAAATGCGAAACTACTGTCTTCCGAGGACTATCGCATCGTCGGGTTCAGACCGGCGTCTTATGTATTTTTTGCTGCGCTCGATCCATTTCAGATTCAGGTGATGAAGCTGAAAAGATCGAAATCCAAAAGTGATGGACCCTCGCATGCGATATTCAGAGCATCTGTCATCGCTGAGGCTCAGGTAGACGAGCCCACCAAAACCGTCGTGCAGATTACAGAGGACGAATTGTTCGTCCTAGGAGAATCAGGCAAGTTAATCCGGATGCAATCAGTTAGACAGTCGCGGAGTAGTCATTCGAGAGATGTCGCAGCTACAACACCAGAGGCACCATCGTTTTCAACCTCCCCTTCGCCGGTGAATTCATCGACGGTGTCGTCAGGCAAGTACTTGGGATCGCGACCAGTGTATTTTGCATATTCGGAAACAATTTCGGAAGGCGGTGTCTTTGGAATTTGCGCGGTGGGATCTGGTTCCCATCGCTACGTCGCCGTCGTTCACAGAACCGAAGGTGTGCTGATTTTGAAGCCTCGGGGCATCCGTGTCCTCGCGCACACTTTTGATTCGCTGGGCGTTGATGCTGGCATGTTCGCTTCCTCTCCAAAAGTCGATGTCTTGGACTCTGTTGCCTCCCGCTTCTCGATTATGGTCCGCCCGTCTGTGGACGAATCGAAGACTCCATTGCGTATGCGACATTCGCTCCACATCCGACTCTGGCTGGAGATTCCTGCTGATGTATCATTGCGGCTCTTGCACCTCTCATCCAACTCCGCTGGCACTGTTCAGTTGCTGCCGCTTGTTCATGAATACGAATTGCTGAAGCTAAAAGTCACGAATGCTCGCCAGCGGCAAGACGTAAGCCGTTTGCTTTTGAAATTGGCTGAAGAAAGGAACATGGTTTCGCTGATGCAGTACGTCTTGCGTGATGATCCGCTGCTCATCACTGCTCTGCGAAATGTAAACGCCTTGTTGCAGAGCTCGGACGATGTCACCGATCTTCCTGCACAAATCATGAGCTTGGGACAACTCAGTGCGGAGCAGTCTGTTGTGCTCAATCATCGTATACTACGGTCTCTTGTAAGCAGAAAGTCAACATTCCGCCGAAGACTGTTGGTGCACCTTGCCACAATCCCAACTGCTTCTCTCAATCCATCTGCAAAAGTGGTGGTGCTTGCATGCATGGAGTTCCTTCGCAAGAATATCACGCAGTTTCTCTCAGAGGTACCCCGGCATCTGGTTCCCGCACTTTGTCAGCTGCTTGGAAGAATCGATCTTGGCAAGCATTTTCAAGACGCGCTCCGTCGTGTTCCACAAGTACCTTCGCTTGAACTTTCTCAAGTTCTTTATGGCGCCGATTCTCGCTACGACGAGGTGAAACGGATGCTGCAAATCGGCGCTTCCCCCGTACCATTTGTTCTTCCAAGGAAGCTGCTGACAGCGGAAGACAACACGCCGGCGCTGGAGTGGACCCTGTCTCGGCAGAGCGGCGCCTGTGTTGGGCGCGTTTTCGCAACCGTGTTGACGCAGCATGCGACAGTGCCAATCGGACTCTCTGTGTCTCCAGTCAAGTGGCTCGTCCAACATCCCACGACAAATGCAATGGTGACAAACACTGTTAATTCAGACCTGACCAGTTGGAGCCAATTCCATCACGGTGTTGCGTCCACTTTGGAATTGATCTTCCCGTCACATGCGATCCTGGCTTCCTCCAAACAGAAAGGCTATGGAACAGGGAATGCAGGGAGCTCTTTTCCGTCGTCGATGGTGTCCACAACTTCTGGTACTGCGGCTCCTTTTGCTGCTTCGGCCGCCGTTTCCGCATCATCCTCCTCATATTCTGCAACTTCGACTCTGCCGTTGGCCAGTCGACTACCGAGGACAGCTTTTGCCGCAGAGTTGACAGACGCAGATGAGCTCGTCGAAGACGATTACGCACCCGAAGATCAGATGGTTGTCCACAGCCGCTCGATATTTGCAAGCGATGTTTCAAAGATTGACAGGTCCTGGATATGGTTTCACACAGAGCCAGTGGACGATTTGGCTCAGTGTGGCGTTCGTGGAGGAATTCTTCTTGGCCTGGGCCTTCGTGCAGGATTGCTTCGGCATTTGTCTCGCCATGATTTATACCGAGTCCTTTCAGCTCGCGATACGATGATGACAGTTGGACTCCTTGTTGGCTCCGCATTGTCGTACGAGGGAAGAGGAGAAGCCGACCTCCACACTACTCGGATGCTGTCGATGCACATTCCATCTTTGCTCCCTCCTGAAGCGGATCTGTCAATAGCGGCTCCCATTCCAGCGGCCGCGTTGTTGTCGCTGGGCATCCTGTACAAGAATTCTGGACATCGTTTTGTTGGTGAAATCTTGCTAGCGGAGATGGCGCGAGGAAAGACTGCGCTGAGTGCTGGCGCAGCCCTCGGTCTGGTGTTCCTCGGAAAAGGCGCGCCCGATCGGCAAGGTATATGGGGAATCCCGTCCTTGTTTTCCGGTGGTTCGAAGAAAAATTTGCTTCCGCATCTGTATCCTCGACACACACTCCGTGCAAACGCACTCTCACAAGGTATTCTGGCGTCTGAAAACGTGCAGCCTTTGGGGGCCGCGGCCGTCATCCCTGGTACTGCAATTCCGTCCTTCGGACCGGATGTTGCTGATTTGCGATCCGATTCCGAAAACGGCTCCGTAAATGGATTGAGCGGGAATGCGTCAACAGAACTGAACGGCCTTGATGGGGATGACAATCGACAGGATTCCATGCTGGTTCCGACGCATGAAACAGCGCTTGGTGCCATTCTATCTCTCGGATTGATGTACGCCGGGACGAGTGACTCTGTGGTAGCAGATATTTTGAGGCCGCCGTCGTCGCTGTTTGATCTTAGTCGTGTTCGGCCAGATACGCTGCTTTTGCGAACCTGCTGCCGCGCTTTTGTCCAGTACAAGGGTATTCAGCTATCGGTTGACTGGTTGAGAATGCAAGCAATGAGTCTACCGCACGCCGTGCACTATATTCCTGCAGAATTCTTGTCCCTTGATGATGCTCGAAAGTTGGAAGAGTTGCAGCGACAAGCCGCTGCTGCGTATCCCTTTGCTCCTCCAGTTCCTGACTGCTCTCTTGCTGTTCGCTACGCCTTGGAAGGAGCCATGCTTGCTGCCGCAATCAAATATGCTTGCACACAACAAGAGGAGGCTCGAAGATTGTTTTTGGTGCTCCCTGATTCCGACATCGCTTTGCTTTCTTGCTGTTTGGTATTTGCGGGCTCGGGAGACCTCGCACTTTTGAAGCGTGTCCGAAAGCGCATCTTGACAACACCTAATTCTTTACCAGTAGAAATTCGAGACCGTCGGATGCGCGTTCTCCACTCGGCAATGGGTCTTCTTTTCTTGGGCGGTGGGCGATTCGCTGTGGACACTCTGTTTGTTGATCAAGCAGTCTGGGTCTTGCTGTCGATGATTCCGCAACTATCCGAGGAATGCCCTCCGACCGCCCACTTGTTTATTCGTACGCTGAATGCGTCGCGCCTCCACGTTGTCCGCGATTGCACATCCAATGAGATTTTGAGAGTTCCATTACACGTCAATGTCCCGTCGCCCGACGCAGCGACTTTGGCAAGCTCGCAGTGGCCCAGAAGTCACGAAAAGCCCAGCAGTCATAATCACAGCAACAGCAATAACACCGACTCGGGTGCACGCACATCCCTGTCTCCTGTTTCGTCGATTGGTACCGAGCAAGCGTCGTTGTCGGCAGTCGCCAGTGTTCATCATGCGCCTTGCATGCTTCCTGCAAACTGCAACAACGTGAGCGTACATGTGGACCCTGCAGTGTTCTACGAACCCCTGCCGTTCGCCAGGCACCTCCTGCGACGATCCACGCACACAGCAGAGATCGACGATTTCGTCGACTTCCTCAAATCCGCGGTAGACCGCTGCGACGACCCTGTGTTGATCAGGTCACTGCGTGCTGCCCTGCTTCCTCACTCGGATGGCTCCATTGAGCGCCAAACGGTCCTGGGTGTTCGTGCGCAACTGCGAAGCGCGATCCAGTCTCTCCAGAACTCGCAATCGTCCATTGAGATGGAAAGATCCGTAGCGGATGGAATCGTATCCGTCGATCTGCATGCGGTGCGACGGACAGAGGAGCTGGATGAGGAAACCGAGCTCATTCATCGTCAGTGCTTTGAACTTATTCCACCTCTAGTGCGTGCGCAGTTGCTTGAGAAGATGCAAACGTGTGCTTCAAAGGAAGATGTGTTTGACTACTGGTTGAAAGGCCATGTTTCCACGGATTCACACGCTCTCTGCTTGCGAGTCTCCTCATTCGTCGCGTTCTGGGATTTTCCTCTCCCATGTGCGATGCGGCAAATCTCTGCGTTGCTCTCAGAATATGCAATCCGGACAGTCGAGACGGCAGAGCATCGACGGGCGGCTGTGCTCGCGAGTATTCTCGGGTTCTGGAAGAAAAAGTATCCCTTCTGGGTGCTCAATTGGATGCAGGAGTTTGTCTGCATGACAACCTGCTTGTAAAGTAATCGATACCATATGCTGCTGCCACGCGCCTATACTTGGGGGGGGGGGGGTCAACTGTCGGGATCGCCGACGATGAACGCTTTTGCCCACACCAGCGAACCCACCTGTCCTGCGATATGACCGATTGGCCATCAATCTCGGACTGACGATGTGTGTATGCGAGCACATCATCTTTCTCCAACAACAACAACAAACAGGCCGGGAATTCAAAAGAAAGGATGCCACGCGGAAGAAGAAAAAGAAAAAAAAAACAGAAATGAAGAGCGTATCATTATTTATTTATATTTTTGCCAGTCCCTCTCGTCTTTCAACCTCGATGGAAAGGAAAGGAGAGGTCTGCAGTATCTCAATACTATCCAGTGTGCACTTGTTATTTCTTGCTGATTTAACGAGCGCATCCGTCTCGTTTCTTTTTGATCGGTGGCATGTCGAGCGGAATGTCTTCGCCGGCAGCCGACTGCGAGGACCGACGAATCTTTCTTGACCAGTGCTTGCAGCTGTGGAGGGGCAAGGGCAATACGGTAGCAGTGGAGCATGAAAGCTCCTTCAATGTTCTCGTTCGCGACGAGCTTGCAAAGATGCCTGTGTCACATCGGGTCCATCTTATCCGTCGACAAATCAGCTCCTATTTTCGTGGAAAGAGTGCTGCTGAAACGCGCAAACAAGCTCGAAATGCCGCCGCCGCTGTGCAATCGCTGGCTGAGTCGGCCATTAAGATGACGGTCGATCCGCGGCTCACGCTCTCACAGTTTCTCGGCAATATGAGCAGTCGTTCGTCATCCGCTGCGCTTCGTCCAGACGTCAACAGCCAAGCCCTTTCTGAGAACGAGTCGCTTCTCCGATCCACCTTCATGCCCTCTTACCATCGAAACCGACCACTGAGCAACCTCGAAGATTCCAGGGTGCCTCGATCGACGGATGCAGCCATACAGTATTCTGTCGCTCCGCCTCCTACGTTGGTTGCAGCAGACGAAACGCTTCCTGCAGCTGAAAATTTGTCCAAATTGCGCAAGCCATCGAGCGTGGCGAGCACCAGCACTGCAAAGTCCCGTGGACCAATCACAAAGGTTCCTGCAGTTGGCCATCTTTCCGAGCTCGCGGCAGCTGCGCTCGTTTTCCAAAACGAGTCCACAGGAGCTCCAGAAGTCCAGGAAGAATCCATTCTTGTGCTTGTCACCAACCGTCTATCTGTGTTTGCAGATTTGCTGCGGACGTACATTCTGGAGGCGCTGAATCTACCACAAGTACCATCGTCACTATCACCAGTGTCGACCTCGTCGCCCTCGTCGGCTTTGTCGTCCACGAGAGATACTTCAATGTATGGGGCCGATCGCGATGTGCAGCTGATTCATGAGCTGTATGCTGCTGTCCATGCAAACCGGACATCAACGAATGTCGAAGGCCGGAAGAATCCACTTGTGTCGGCGTCGTGGAAGCTCTACTCGGCCATTCGTGCGGGACGGGTACTGCACAAGGGACTTGTACTGTGCGCGGGACGAGCGTTGTTCATGGACTCGGAGCATGATAAGTACCTGAGTGCCGCCTACGGAGTCCATGACGAATGCACAGAACATCACGCCTCCTTTGCTGCCATCGCCGCCTCGGTGGAGAATCCGGTTCCAGTCTTTGTGCATCTCGAGATTTTTGGGTTCTTTATTGCCGATAGCGCAAGAAGAGAGCTACGTAATTCGTGTCCTTGCAACTCACCACCACTACTACCTTATCAGCAAGACCAAGCAAGCGTGAATTGCATGGACTTGCAGGAAGGATGCACGCGCTGCAGGTCCACTCGGCTTATTTCGCTTGTTCTCTGTCCAATATGCGGTTTGCACAATCGCCAAATTACCCAGTTTGTTTCTCAGACTTCGGGACATCCGGTCCCGGAAGATGGTGCCACGATCGACACGCTGGCATCCGAAGATGCAGGCTGTTTTGCAGCATGGCTGTCCATCAATGAATCCCGGTGCAAAGAATGCGGAAGTTCCCAGTTCTGTGTTCAGCATTTCTGTCTTTATTGCAGCCATTGGATCTGCGATCACCAACGTGCAGGACACCAAAAAGAAGCGCTCGCGCATCAATGCCTTTGTCGCGTGCTCGTCGATCCATAGAAAGTGCTCAGTCTTTTACCAATATGCTGCCACTGGATCGAGTAAACTATCTGTCACTTGTGTTTTTTCGATGTTCGCCTACATTGTACACTGAGTATGCATGACCATCGCTAGTCATGCCGTAATCAATGATGCAATTTGGGTCGCATCGCCATGGACGGGAAGAGGAGTTAGGGCCCAACACGCCTTTTTTGCCGCCGTTCTTTGAGATAAATGTTGTTGCGCGCACCCATTCCCCAATCGCGATCAATCCGTCATGCACACCGTGGATATGGGAGCACCCTCCAATGCGGCGTTTCTTTCCCTTCTGCCGGCTCCCTCCGCACAGTGCGAGATGCGGGTCGAATTTCGAAAGTAGGATGCAGTCATGCTCCCCTCACACAGTCATTTTGCAAGCTTGCGATGCATGTCCGTCGTCAGGTTGCGCGGATCTGTTGATGTATTCGCAGTCACGCGCCGCTTGTCGAGTGGGACTTGGTTCTCGTCCCGCAAGACACCCGGCTGTGGAATGGACGCGCCACTGCGGTGCGACGGAAATGTCACACGTCTTGCGCAGCGTGGCAGCGGGTCATGTACATTGGCATCGCGTGGGAAAAGGAAAAATCAAATTAAAGAGTGTCCCAAAAATCAGCTTCTGAACAACTTGGGACACTTCACCTAAACAGCCTCGAACCTAGGGTTGTCAAGCGAGCAAATCCGGATTCTCCTTTTGCTGTTTACGCATGTTCGGGCTTGTTTGAAGGCGGTTCGCCCGGAGTATTTTATTTTATAGTAATTTATTTTATCTAATCTATTGTTGTTGTGGTGGTGGTTTTGGTGATTCTTTTTGATTGAAATATACACACACACACACATATATATATATATATATATATATATATAGAGAGAGAGAGAGAGAGAGAGAGAGGCTATTATCACAGAGAGAGAGATTTGGAAGAGAGAATGAATCGATCAGGGCGAGTTCTGTTTCTTTCGAACCATCCGATGATTATGGGCTTCATTAGCGGCTCGGCTGTTTTGCAAGGTGCCGGCCTGTCGTACTTGGGGTATGCTGCGATGAAGGATGCGCAGGAGAAGGACAGTCGGGGAGTTAAAGCTCCGCTATGGCAACGTGCCGGACTTGGAGTTGGATTTGCAATGCTTGGGGTTTTTGGATTTACGGCCGCTGTGTACTACACGAGTCATTCGGTGCGACGGCTGGTGCTGAGTCCGGACCAGACAGCTCTTGTGGTGGAGACCTACGGGTTTTTGGGAGGCCTTTTCAAAAAGTCGCTGACGGTGTCCAGGCAAGAGATTGTGCCCGGCAGGTCCCCGGCGATCTTCAAGGACCCCACTGCTCCGCCTTCGGGACTCTTGACGTTCCGCGTCCCAAACGCAAGCAAGGCTTACTTTCTTGTCGACATTGCAAGCGGAACCGCCCCGGACCGCGTCGCTCTCTACAAGGCTATCTTTTCACCGTTTGCAAAGATTTAGTGTGGCCCTTTGAAACTGCGCACTGTCGACCCCAACGGAAGTCAGTGAAAACGCCGCGTTTTTCCGACGGAGGGCCACGGAAGACGCCAGTACGTAAACTCTGATACATACATTCGCACCGGTATGTGACCAAGTAGTTGGCTTTTATGACAGTAGGCATTATGGCTAAACAATTTCCTGGTCAAACCACAGAATCCACGACAGGACAGAGCATGCATTGGACTCCAAGTCAAGGTTGACGTAGCCGTCAACTCCCCATGACGTTCCCCACTGATTCTTGCCGATGGCATACGGACGGCCATGCGAGTCAAGAGCGATTCCCACAATCGCGACGGTGTGATCTGGGTACGCACAAGGAGGACAGTCTTTTCCGCTGAGGACCCCATCTGCGTACATTTGGAACGCAGAGTTTACGCAAATCGCCGCAACCAAGACGCCCTTCTTCTGCAAAAGCGAGTGCACTTGTTGGGCCGTTGCATTGTGCATTTGGGCCATCGGGAACTGCTCCACAAACGAGGGCTTGGAGGAGTTCGTCAGCTGACATTGCTCTTCGGTGCCCTTGTATGGGTATTCATCCGCGCTCATCCATGGAGCATGCACCATGTCAGCCATTGCAGTGTCTGGGAACCCGCCACAGCATTGGTCCTGGTCCGACAGACAGTCCACAAGCTGCTGCGACGACAGTGCCTGCCCGGTGTTCCACACAGACTCGCCCGCCGCCGCAACCGACATAAACAGCGTTGCGCCACACGACCCTTCGTTCAGAACTGGAGTGACTCGCTTCGTTCCCTGCCATGTAAATGCCGTCACCGCACCAGAAGCTGGAACAATCCGGGCAGATCCGTCCGCCTGTCCAGCACGGAAATCCTCGCGACGAGCAGCAGAACGCGATCCCGTACTTGGGCAATTCTTTCGAGCACCCGAAATCCGAGTGCGAAGCGCAGCGGCGTCAGTCAATGCCGCTGTTGCGGCAACACCAATCACCACCACCACTACAAGAACAATCAGTGCAGTACGCATCTTTGTACTGTGTGTGATCCACGTTTTATTCAAGATGAAGGGAAACAAAAGATAATCTCGGCAATTCTCTGCACGAAGAAAAGGCCATGAGAGGCGGCTGTCACGCTGTCAGTGGCAACATGCCACAGGAGTTTTCTTCCTGTTTCAACACTGGCAGATCCTTGAGACTTCCCGAGTCGCTACTGCCGCTGCCACTTATTGCGATATGACGAAGCAATCTAAAGCGCAAAAACACTGCCACGCGCCATGCACATGCATTTGCTATCTTAAGCAACTCCGTCACACAATCCCCGATTCGTTTCGCCCCATTTTGATCATGAAATCCCTGTGAACACGCCGCCGCGTTGCATTCTCGCACAGCGACGCTCATTTCATTTCTTTACTGTTATTGTCCATGCAACGCAACATCTATCTTAGGAACGTCTCGCATGCCGAGGGGCCTGTTGGGACCTACCCCCCTTCCCAATCATGCCTTGCATGTTGTTGGGTTGCAGCATTGATTATGGGTGATCAGCGATGATTATCCGTGGATTAGTGTACAATGTAGGCGTTTTCTTTGTGGATGTCGTTTCCAAGATAAATGGGCTCAATATTATTTTTTTTTAAAAAAAGGTGCACGCTCTTCTTTTCTTCTTTAGCATCAGGGGGGTGGGTTGTGGAAGAATACACCACAACACAACACAACACAACACAACACAACACAGCACAGCACAGCACAGCACAAACCATTAAACAAAATTCATTTAATCATGGCTGACCATGGGCACTTCTTCCGACTCGGTGGATTTTGACGGCTCCAAAGCAGCCTTTGCGCCTGCCGCAATCGCACGTTCTCTCATTTCGAGAATCTCCTTTGGAATCACGACCTTCCGAGGCGGAACGGGGATGCAGCGGATGAGGACTCCCAGTGGCAGGGAGATAAATCCAATAATGATACATCCCCACCACTGGCCAACGGTAAGACCAGTGGTCTGGATGGCAACCCCGCCAAATTCAACAATGAGTGCCTGGATAAGAACCGTCGAAAACCAAATCAAAAAGAAGAGCGGAGACTTCGCTGGCGTAAGACCTGCAAAGATGTTCGCGTCCCACCCATCAGTATCTGCAATGCGACGGGCATTAAGCTCATTGAAGAGCTGGCAGAACACAAAAGAGTTGAAAATGATCGTCGTCAGCTCAATGGAATTCTCAGTGACCCCAGGAATGAGCTTGTGGCCTGCAAACAGCAAGGTCATCGACATCGTGATCTGGTACGCACCCTGGCCAACGACATTACGCAGCATGACCGAGGTAATCAACGGGTCGTAGCGTCCATACGGCTTGCGTTCCAGCAATGCAGGCGAGGGTGGTTCTGTCGCAAGCGCGAGCGCGGCAAATGTGTCCATGATAAGATTGACCCAGAGCAGCTGGATGACCGTCAATGGAAGATCACGCTGCGCAAGCGCTGCGATGAACACGGTCGTCAAGGCCACAAAGTTCACAGTCATCTGGAACGAAAGGAACTTTCGGATATTCTCATACACCGAGCGTCCCCAAAGAACCGCCTTCACGATCGATGAGAAGTTATCGTCGAGAATCACAATGTCCGATGCCTCCTTTGCCACTTCAGTTCCGGAAAGACCCATCGACAATCCTACGTCGGCTTCTTTGAGTGCTGGTGCATCATTCGTTCCATCACCCGTAACTGCAACTACTTCTCCAAGCGTGCGCAGACGATTCACAAAGATGAACTTGTCCGACGGTGTAGAGCGCGCAAGAACCTGCAAATTCGGCAACACACGATCACGCTCTTCATCCGTCATGTTTCGGAACACACGTCCTTCCATCGCCACGCCGTCATCTGTCAAGATTCCGCACTCGCGTGCAATGTGCTTCGCAGTCAGGATGTTGTCACCCGTGCACATACGCACAACAATGCCAGAGGCACGGCATTGTCGGACTGCCTCGTAGACTTCCTTGCGCAACGGATCCTTGATACCCACAATCGCAATGCACGTCATCTTGGACTCCGGATCGTTCTCACTTGGCTCACCAGACACAGAGACGGGAACATTCGTCCAGTTGTCTCCTCCATCCTCTGCAAAGTCTCGGAATGCAAGGCAGATGGTTCGAAGACCCTGCGAAGCCATTTTGACGATGAGCTCTTCAAGTTGCGCACGATCCTCCGCTGTGATCTCCACTACAGAGCCGGAGGGCGTCATGCGCTTGGAACAGAGACCGAGGACAATCTCCGATGCACCTTTGGAGTACAAACGGAACTTTGGGCCAGCTACATTTGCACCAGCCCCGCCGTTCGGTTGCAGCGAAATAATGGTCGACATGCGCTTCCTGTCTGACGAAAAGGTGTACACTTGGCGAACCGCGTTCTTGTGCAGCTTTCGGATTGCATCCCAGTCAGAGTCAAAATGCTTTTGCACCAGCCACAAAAGCGCGCACTCGGTTTTGTTTCCAACAAAATCTGGTCTTCCGTCCTCCTTCACTGCAACCACAGCCTTTGTATTGACTGCAATTCCTTCGCAAAGAAGCTGGTGAACACGCTCCGATGGTAGCGTTTTCGGAAATTCCTCATTGTCAAAGAACTCGCCGGCGAAATAGCCCTTGACGACGGTCATTCTGTTCTCGGTGAGAGTTCCGGTTTTGTCCGAGCAAATTGTCGTAGCGCCTCCCATTGTTTCGCAGGCAGACAAATGTCGCACAAAGTTGTTGTCCTTCATCATCTTCTTCATGGAATACGCAAGAGCAATCGTAACTGCAAGAGGCAAGCCTTCGGGCACAGCGACGACAACGATCGTGACGGAAATCAAGAAGAAGTTCACGAAAGCATTTGAAGATTCACCAGACCATGAATCGTTTGTCGACGCGCGGATAGTGTAGGAAATCGCAAGGACCAAAAACACGAGGATGGCGACCACAAATCCGGCCTTTCCGATCTGAGTCGCCAGCGCATCAAGCTTAATCTGCAGCGGCGTGTCTTCGGGGTCCTTCACGAGTTTTGCGACGGTCAGACCCCATTCAGAGTTCTCACCGACCGCCAAAACAAGCATCCGACCCGTGCCATCTGCAACCTGGGTTCCCGACAACAAAAACGGTGCATCGTGCCGCGACTTTTTCACCAAGTCTGTTTCTCCCGTCATGGCCGACTCGTCTGTAGCGACATTGAATCCATCAATCAACACGCCGTCGGCTGGCACCTGGTCTCCGGAGTCCAGGATAATCACGTCTCCCACACACAAGTCATGCGTTGAAATCACGGCGCGTTTGCCGCCCCGAATAACCTTGATCAGCCGGTTCTCCTTGACCTTGTTCAGCGCCTTGAATTGTCTCTCTTTTGAGTAATTGTTACCAGCAGTAACGAAGGCAACCAACAGCACTGCAATCATAATCGCCACTGGCTCGATCCACCCGTTTCCGCCACCATCGTGGAACCCGAGCTCGAGCGCAAGCGACACGCAAGCCAATCCCGTCAGGATCCGCAGCATGAGATCCTCAAATGCTTCCCACAGCAACTGCAGGAATGACGCCGACGGTTGTTCAGCGTACCGATTCGCTCCAAACACAGTCCGCCGGTAGTCGTAGCCGTCATGAAGCGCGTGCGGAAACGCAGCGATTGCCTCCGCCGTCTGATCAGACTCCTTGTCTGCAGAAATTCCATTGTCGAGATCTGTACACAGTTTGGCTGCAAGAAACGCAACCGGGTCCGCGTCGAGCTCACGAAGCGACGCAACATCGCGCTCCAGCGAAAGCTGAGAAAGATCAGAAACTGAAATCCCAAACGGACCTTGCGCAGTTGACGATTGTCCTTCCACTGCTGGAGCCACCGTCGCCGCCTCTTGTGGTCCAGACATGCTCCCTTTCTCCGTCTCCGTCTGCCTGTCTCGAGTCACCCAAAGAGAAGCAGTGACAGTCTACCTAAAAAAGGAGAAGAACGAAAAACAAAAACCAAAAAAAGAAAAGAAAAGGAGAATAAAAAGTTGGCGTTGAAACAGAAAATGAAAAAAATATTCAATTATAAAAATAATCTTTAAAAAATTCTATAAAAAAATAAAGAGGAGATGAAGAAGAAGAAATAAATGAAAGGAAGGAAAAAGGACTGGCACACCAAGGCGAGCTTTTGCTAAGCAGGAAACGGCAGGCAAAGCACGCACGCAAAAAAACATGCACAAAGAAAACGTTTTTCTCTCGGGTTTTGCTGAATGAGTACGACAACCCTCTCTTCTCCTAACGCAACCAAAGATGGAAAAAGTCTCCGAATAAAAAGGAGGGAAATTCCCCGACGAGCTTTTCTGTGTTTTATTTTTTTACGAACGCTGTGGTTCCGAGACTGTTGACGGATTGAACGAGAATGTCAGAGACTCTGTCTTCAGAGCAGCGGACACTGCGACATGGAGTTCTGGTGAATCGAGGCCGTGATACACGCGGCGGTGAATACGCTCCAAGAACGCTCGGATCTGTCCTTGGACATTGCACGTTTGTTGTCTGATAATTGCGATTGCGGCTGGGCTCACGAGCAACTCTCCTTTGCGCAAGCGCGAGTAGCTGTGACACAAGTGGAGAAGTGCGGGCACATAACGAGAGTTCTCTCCTCTTATTCCCTCCGTGTACTCCATGACGCGTTCAAGGTACTTTACGAGCGCCGAAAGCACCCACGGATCTATCCTTCGCTGACCGTCGAGACTCAACGTGTGCAAGACATCCGCTGCATGTTGTGCAATCTCCGGTGCATGCACTGTGGATGCATGGGCTGCACTCAGCAACCAGCCTGCTTCCTGCATGTGCGGGTCCTCCACGGAACGCACAAGCTGCATCAACTGAGGCGTAAATACTCGAACGTCACGGATGGGCAGATGCTCCAATGCACGCACAACTTCCCCAATGCTCCCGTCCGACATGCTCTGCCCACCAAGCAGGATCACAGAAATCCCCGCTTCGAACAACGCGGCAGATCGCAACAGGAAGCCATCGTACGAAGAAGGGAATCCCAAGGATGGTGGTGGTGAAGGTAATGGTGACACAGAAGGTGTCGTGCACATCATGGCAGGAGTAACGTGTACAAACACAAGCAGCAGCAGCGTCACGCAGCAGCAACAAACCGACCACATTCTTTTTCTCTTTCTTCTATTCTGTTCTTTCCTTCCTGCGCAGCCTCATAAACTTGATTTGTTTTTCTGTTGTTGTTTTCTTTTCTAATCTGTGGGTTTTCTCGGGCAGCAACGACACCTGCCACGTGGACTCGATCGCCACGGCGCGTCTTTTGCCTTTTCCTTTTTTTCCTCTTTCATTTTTCTCGGGTGTATCCTTTTTTGTCGTGCTTTCCTGTGGTTCCACTTCCTAATGCGGATAATCCCCGACCGAGCCCACGAGCCTTTTTTGAAACTGTTCGAGCCCACGAGCTTACTGTAAAAAGAATAAATTTTCGAAAACAGCAGCGTCCGTTAACCATCAATCGCCCAAGTCGCCTAATGCAAAAACAAAACTCACTTTTATATGAAGATGCATATTACTCGTTGGATACATGCTGTTGCCGAAGCGAAAGTGTGTTTTTATTTGTTTTTGTGTTTTGTGTTTTTTGATATTTTTTGAAGAAAAGACATTTTGAACAAGACGGTGGTGGGAAGCAACAGAAATCTGGCGAGGTTTGGGTTGGAGAGTAGTACATAGAAACCAGTCATAGTGAGAGGTGTGGTGAAGAATAGTGAGTGGGAGGTAGTCGTAGTCGTAGTCGTAGTTTTGGGGAAATCAGGATGGATGAAAACAAGGGACTCCGCTCGATCTATGGAGCCAGCAGTCGACTTGTGCCACCAGCAGCAGTATCGGGGGATGATGAAGTATCGAGTCGGATAGGAAGCTTGCGAGAACGCCGGGCGATACTGGAGATGCGGATGGCCGAAACACTTAATGAGCGCTTGCGCCAACGGACTCATCGCGAGCACGTTCTTGGAGCGCGGTTGGCTGCACTACGGTATGAAGCACAAGGGAAGTGCAAAGACCGGAAACATAGAATCCAGAACTTGATCCTTCGAAAACCGCGTCACCATCATGCACACGCGGGCGGACAGGGAGGCGAATACGAGGACGATGGAGGAGGGCGCGGAGGATGGAAAGAGTATACGTTTTCAGAGCCGCTGTTGGTCGGTGGCAAGTTGAATCAAAACGAAGAATTGCGTCACGGCAGCGATGATGGTCATGATGATGGTCATGATGATGGCGATGATGAATGGGTCCGAATTGGACGGCTTCGGAATGAGCTTGAGCGCGAAAAGTCCAAGTATGCAGAGAACATCATGCAGGCTTCGGGCATTCATGCGTGGGCCGTGGTCCTTCAGCGCGAGTTGGAAAAGAAACGAGCTGCTCGAGAGGCGTCGTCATCATCGTCGTCGGTGTCGCTTCTTCCAGCCGATGTATCCACTTCCAAGCAACCGTATCCCCTGGCTCCAACTGCTGCTGCAACTCCAACTCCGATTCCGGCTGCAACTCCCGCTGCTGTTGCTGTAGGGGAACCTCGGAGCCAACGGATGGGAATGCAGCCACGGCCTCAGCAGGTTCGGTTTGTTCGGCCTGCAGACATGGAGGGGACGCGCGAAGAAGGGTCGGAAGGTGAGGCGGAAGTCGATGTGGATTTGGTGTCCCCGTTGTCGGATGTCGGGAACAGGCACGACATGTTTCAGCTGGATGAGCCACGGAAACAGCCAAGTGCAACGGACCTCCGCGACACCACCACGACGGCGGGGTCAAGGCCACAGTCAGTGTCGGAGTCGAATGATCGCTCTTCGCTGGAGGCTGAGAGCCCAAGCGCGCCCATCTCTGGTTCCGGCTGTGAAGCACGCGGAGACCGAGATCCAGAGCAAGTCCAACTCCGAGACCAAGCGGGAGGAGAAGGAGAAGGAGAAGGAGAAGGAGAGCGGCGGCCGGTGTCTGCTATCGAATCTGGGTCGTCGTCGAGACGAGAGTCGGTAAGGTCTGCGGAGGATGATTTGACAACGTTGGAAATCAGCGAATCGATCATTCGCAATCGAGAAAGCACAGGCAGTGTCGATGGAGGGCCGCCGCAAGGCATGCAGCAGGACGCCCAAACACCACTCAAGGCAGAACAGGACAGGAGCAATGCGACTTCGTTCTTGGTTGTATCGTCCATTGAAGATGAGCATGGGGAGGCAGTTTCAGGAAGCTTCGCGCTGTCGCCGTCCTCCGCTGCGACATCCCCTGCACATGGAAGAAGCGAGAAGAATTCTCTAGACTCGTTTTTGCAGCATGAAGAAAGCGCACTTCACGAGCTTCACGAGTCACTGGAGGAGACAGCTGCGCAGCAGGAAACGCCAATGAGCACAGAGCCGTCTGCAGCAGCACCAAACAAGTCCCCTTTTTCAGAGTTTTCGGATTTGTATGTGGAAAAGCTGCTTACTCACTGCATGGCGATGGTTGAACAGGAGGTTGTTGTGCAAGGCGAGGCGTACGATTTGTGGCAAGACGTCGTTCTCGAATCCTTCATGCCCTCTGTCTTGCTTTGTGCGGATCCGTCGCGCATTGATCTGCCCGTCCAAGAATACGAAAAGACTGCTCTGTGTGCTGCTCGAGAACTTGCTGTCAAGAGAAAGAGATTGGTGAATATGGCTTCTGTTGTTGCGTCGCATATCAACATCCTTGCTTGTGATGAAGACGAGGAGTTGGAGAGATTGAAAGACTTGTTTTGGCAGTGCATCCGCGAAGCCTGCCCTCGATCCAAGTGGTCAGCGCTGATGGGTAGCACGCCTGCGTCTTCAGCAGCAGCAGCACCACCACCACCATCATCGCAGACGAGCGCCGTTTTTCTGGAATCGGAAGTCCCTGAATCGGAAAAACAGCTGGGGATCGGCTCTGTGCCACCGGCCGAGAAGCCGTCGGCAACACCAAGCGCCGTGATTCCTCCTGCCGAAGCGTCTCCGACCAGCAGCACTGAGCCGGTTAATTATCATTGCAAGACCGATTTGGATACGGACGACGACGTGAGCTTCACAGAGGCTGGCAGGTCTCCCGCTCGTGTTGCCCGCCCATTACAAGCTCCAGTAGCGCATCATCATCATCCGCTTGCGCATGCGATCACGGATGACTTTGACGAGGGCAGCGAAATCGACAACGACAACGAAGCAAGAGCTGAAAAGATCGATGCTCTAGAGAACCGACGAAAATCGCCAACAACAGAAGAGTCTTTGGGAGCTCATTCCGCAAGCCTGCAAAGCAGCTTGCACGCATCCATTGGTGATGCAGAGGAGACGTCTGAAGAAGACTCGTTTGGCATTTCTGGTGCACTAAACAGCTTTGCTTTTGCTCGCTCCGTCACAGGCGCTGGGCTCAGCACCCGACGGCGTGTACAGACACTTTCTTCCTTTGGGAATGCAGCGGAAACTCCGCAACAAGCCCAGGCACGCCGCAATCCGTTTGGTTTTGACGGATTCTGACGGAATCCGATGCTCCCAAGATTCTGCCCATGAAACTCCTTTTTTGTACATGTCTAATTTTACAATATTGCTGGCAAGCTAATAACAATAATACTATAATACTAAAAGATGGTAATGAGCACAACGATTATGCCATCTATCTGGCTGGACAGTGTTGCTCTAGATGCCGAGCAAGGACACTCCCGATCCGGCACCGAACGTTGTTATGATAAGCAGAAGACCCGTGCCAAACAAGTATGCGGCGTCTGCAACAGTACCATACGTGAGAGTGACGCCTGCCACAGTGAACGACAGTTTCGCAATGCGCACGGCACGCACGGATTCAGACAATGCTGCAACATCCAATGGATCCATCCAACTCAAGGATGACCCTGCGGTTGCCGATGGCGACGGCGATACCTGCACAGCCGTGCCCCATGATGAAATTCTTGGAGGGCCGTCCTGCCACATTTTGGTGAGTGAGACCCATCGATTCTCCTCCAATCCCGTGGCAACAAAACGGCGATCCGAAACCCCTCCATTCGACAGTGCACTGGACACATGCTCTGGCAATCCGTACTTGTCTGACACGGCCTCACAGAGCATCTTCACAGCATCCACCACGGTAGGCGGCTCCTCTGTTTTCTTGCTGCTAACAGCTGCAGACTGGGAAACATTCGAGAGCGCATGCACGCATTTTGCCTGCGACAACAGTCTGTGCAAGCTCTCTAGCTCTCTGTTCGCAGCTGCACTAATGGCCAGCGCGCCAAGCACAATGACTGCTTGAAGGCACAAAATGAGCAAAATAGTAGAAGCGGCCACCGCGTACTTGATCGACAGAAACGTCACCAGCAAGAATCCCACAAACACCCCAAACATAACGGCTGGAATAATCAACACGGAAAGATACCGCGACAACGACCGGATTGCGTTTGCCAAAGAAAGAACAAGAACGAGCACTCTGGTAAGCGAAAGTGCAAGCGCCGACGGAGACAAATGTTGTTGCTGAGAATGGGACCGTTGCTGCTGCTGCTGATGCTGCTGATGCTGCTGCGCATTGATTTTTCCAGTGCTTTTTTGCGACGTGGCCCCGTACCGCTCGGTGAGGCAGCTGAGCAAATGCCCACGAAGAACGCAAGCATATGCACCGACATGCACGCCAGACATTGAAAACACGACCAACAAATTTGTGATGTGGATCTGTGAATACAGGACTCCGATAAAGGACGCCATCGAAGTGAATACTTCTGCAGGAGGATGACTGGAGAATCCTTCGGAGCTCATGACAATGTGATCTGGATCCGGATTGAATATATGCCACGTGGTGCAGAACGGAGAGCACAGTGTTACGATTGAGAGGCCGATCCAGTACCTGCGAATACGCATAAATATTGTAGCATCGACGGTTGGAAGCGTAACATAAAAGAGCTCGAATGTGTTTTGCGCCTTCTTGTTGGACCACAAAACAGCCACCACGAAAATGACGACCCCCGATATTTGGATGATGAATGAAAAAATAGAAGCGAAGAACATCACGCTTCCTGTAGCCTCCATGGAAAGGCTGTAGTATAGAGAACCAAAAATGGAGGATGCAACGGGACACGAGAACCCCAAGATCGCCGGGGCCGAGTAGATGGCAAAGAGTACCTGATCCACGACTCTCGCCAGTTTGCTTCGCTGCGCCTTTTCCGCAGGTGACCGCAAAGCCACTGGATTGACAAGGTGCGTAAGCCGCCACCAAAAAGAAATGTAAAATGGCAGCGCCGTTGTGCGAGGAAGGCCCATTGGCGAGCTGCCGTGCACGCTTCCCTTCGATGAAGGCGACGATGAGCTCCCTCGGCCGGCATGAGACCGCACAATGAGCGCATGCGAGACATGAACAACCAAACTAAGTGCCAGCGAGCACAGCGAAGCAAGAGCAAAACTCGTGCTGACGGTCCATCCATTGATGTCACTCATTTCTTATAAACGCATCCACAACAAACAAATATGTATGTGTGTATATATGCATATGGATATGGATGTGGATATGAATGTGGGTGTGGATGTATATCTGTGAATCCACGCATGCAACAAGCGTAGTACCACCGCACGCACCTCCTTGCTTACTTGTGGCAGCAAAACCTGTAGCAACAGCTGGAAGACCACAAAAAAGATATATATGGAAAAATACAGATATTAGTTAGATATTCGGAAAGACATGTGGAAAGCCATTTGGAAAACAAGATAGAGAAATGGGTGATTGAGGAGACACGAGAAAAACAGGATTTATGCGATTTCTCTGGGGCGCTTGGAGAGTTGAGACTGGAAACATGTTGCACAGTGTCGACACTTTTCTTCACTACGGGAGGCGGAGGAGAGGGCGCGGCGGCGCGGCAGTCCGTCAGCTTAGAAGGCAGACGCAGGGCGGTTTTCGATCCACTTTGCGATGTTGGGACGGGATTTGACGCGTTCGACGAGCGCAAGAATTGGGCCAGCTCCTTCGATCTGTTCCCAAGCAGGAGCAATGTTCTTGACGGCTTCGAGAATGTTGTAGATGGCAATGTCGGCAAGCGAGAAGGACGACCCAAGGAAGTAGTCGTTGTCCCCAAGAAGCTTGTTGAGATAGCGGATATGCATAGGAAGGAACTTTTCGACCATGTCGTCGACGACCTCCTGCTTCTTGTCGGCAGCTGCGCGGTACCACTCGGAAAGCTTGGAGCCAATGTCGCTTGCTTCGTCAATGATCATGTCCACCTTCAGTGCATCGGTGTCGCTGTTTCCAAGAAGATGGAAGCGGCGCGCGACGAACCGGGCGAGGGCAATGGACTGCCCATACACGACTCCGTCAACCTCCAGCACGGGCAGCTGGCCAAAAGGAGCATATCCAGACGCCTTCAGTGCAGGCCACTCTTCCTGCTCGATCCGATGGTCCGTGTACGCAACGCCGGCTTCGGCGAACACCAGGCGCACAATCTCTGCACGGCCGCGGCCTTTGAAGTAGGTAAGCTTGTATGAGGAGGAGGTTGCAGGTGCGGTCGACATTTCTCTGTTTTGTTTGATTTTTGTTTGTTTGCTTCTCCTATGCTTTGGCTCTCGGAATGAGGCTTGTTTTCCTTGTTTTTGGCTCAAGAAGACGAAACAGAGCAAGGAATGAAGGAGGGAACGAAAGAAGAGAAGAGAAGGAGAGCCGGAACAAACGAATAAAAAAAGACTTTATATACAAAAGGCTGCGGGCTGCGGAGGACGATGCGGTTCGTTCGTGCATGTGAGGTCAAGGATAATGCCGACATTCAATGCCGACTAGGAGGAAAAACATTTTTGAGTTCGAGCCGCATGATGTGGTGGTGCTCGCATGCGTGCGCTGTGGGCTGCGGCAGGAAGGGGATGCAGCATGCAGCATGCTACGACGGCTTGTCGGGTGCCGTCGTCAATCCCTTTCGACAGGAGACCAGCCCTTGTCGAATGTGTGCAGCTCCCCGGCCGCCAGCCTCCAGCCACAAGTCATGAGATGCGACGGCAAGGTGAAAAGGCGAGCAGTCAGTGCCGTGCGTGGTGCAGTGAACGACGATGCACTCGACATCACATGAAGGGGGTGTGGAGGGGCAATTCAAACATGCAGCAGGGACCGAAATACCCACAATGCAGCCAGGCTCGCGACCCGCCGATGGCCATCGTGCATGACAAACCTCCAGTCTCCCTGGGCTGTGCAGCGACTGCAAAAAAACATCATCTGCGATGTTCCGGGCTTGCCGTCATACCAGGGATTAATCATCCATAAACAACGGCTCAGTACCAGACGCCGCAAAGATGCTGCGACCGTCACTGTCTCGGCTGGGTACGTGTTGAGACTGGAGAGGAAGCAAAAGACGGCGCGAAATCCTCTTCGCATCGTCCTCGGGGTCATACTGGTATCGCGTTACGGGGACACCACAGCGTATAATTGTGAGTCCTTTACATACAGACAGGTGCACCCTGTACACTGTTTTCTGGCTGATTTACATGATTACTGCATTTTCCTAGACGCACTACTTGCCGACGATCGCTGGTTTTTGGATGATGATCATCGTGACGTCCTTTTCGGGTGCAATGACGATTTCGTACTGTTCTGATCTAAGCCTGATTGTCTGGACGGTGTCATCGCCAAGAGCGTCCAGCATCCGCACGGCTTGTCTTCCCTTTGCTACCAAATCACAGATCAGCGCTGCATATGCCAGATCCTGCTGGCGGTCCGGAAGCGTCGACTTTACAGGAATTCCATCTGCATTCAGAATAACAATTCCTTCGACTCCAGGAGTCCCGCTCATCCTATTCACAAGCTCATCAACCACTGCAGCTTGCGACATTTCTCAACTCCTCCAAGCTCAAAAACTAAAACCAAATGTTTTTCTTTTTTAAAAAGCCTTCCACAACGAAAGAAACCTCTGCGTGACAATGCCCCTCACTTTTTTGTTTTATTAAAAAGGTATAGATGATTTATTCCTAAAAGTACTGCGACGAATGCACAGACGGTTGACCGTTTTGTGTATGAGCATCAAACAACATCATACCGGAAGTTTGTTTCGTTTATCCAACCCTATATGGGGAGATGCGATGCTCCCTACCGTAGTCAAGTCTAGAATTTCTTCAGTCTTCACTTTTCTATTTTTTCTATTACTTTCTGCTTGCTTGTGTTTCATAATCGAACCCTCGAACAGCACCTTCATTAAAGACAAAGACAAAACATCCATGGCTCCAAAGAGGGGCCTTCCCAGCAAACTCAAATCGGTCATGCCCGAAGACACCGAGAACCAAGAAACCCGTTGATTCCCCTCTCGTCGCGACTTGCTGAGCAAGCTGATGATCATCAAATCAAGAAGATGTGATCGATTTGCGTTCGGAATGCACCTTCTTTCAAGCCAGAGAACAAGAAGGAGCAAAGGCAAAAGCGTCGTTCACCGACTACGTTCTGTTTCCTCCAACGTTCATTTTTTTTTTAATTAAATGCTGAATCGACTGGGAGAATATGCTGGCTGCGATGACCCTTTGACTGCATGGAAGAGCTGGTGCTCGCCTCAATTAATCAGAGCAAAACAGCATGTGGCTTGGATCTGTCTTCGGTGACAGCGTAGCCGATGATGGCCAATAATGATTCATGTTCTGGCGAGCGGCTGGAAAAAAGAAAGCGTCGCCCACAGCATCAACCGATCGGGCTTGATGCCGACAGAACGCAGCGATCAGTTTCGCCGAGTGCCTTTTTATTATTGAAGTATATATTTATTTTAGAATGTCACTGCGCAACCAACCATACACGTATGCACATTCAGCCACACCTATATCGACAGTGACGGTGACAGAGAAAAAAAGACAGAGTCAGAGAGTCCCGTGCATCCGTATATACAAACAGAAAACGACATAACATGGCGAAGGGAAAAGGAAAGGCGATTCTCGTAAAGCTGCTTTCGGCGGCAGGAACAGGGTTCTTCTATGTAACCACGAAGAATCCTCGTGTTCCGACAAAGCTTGCTTTCCGCAAATACGATCCTATGGTCCAACAACACGTCTTGTTTACAGAAACCAAGCTCAAATAACTACTCTCTGCCTCTCTCTTTTCGTCTGGCATCCCCCATCAGTCAGTTGGTCAGTCTGCAGCGGAAAGAAGAATATTCCTAGATCAACACAGTTTAATTTGTAAATGCTCCCGCTTGTGTCGTTACGACTCTTTTCTTTTCTTTTCATATTTCTTTTGATATTCTTTAAAAACAATTAATACTCTATTCGCTGTGACCTTTGTTCGCGGGCTACCCAGCACCGTGGGCTCATGATTCATGGTACGACATGGGAATGCCAGAGCGGCCTTGCTTGATGGATTCTTGGATAGCGTGGGCAGACTCTCTTGAGGATTCCAGACCTGACCACTGGCGGTCTCGGAGGACATCTGCCGCCGATCTGCCTCGTGCAGACGAGTGAACGGCAAGCGAGGAGTGACGATCGCGAAGAACAAGCTTACCTGTCATCAGCGACACATCCGATTCTGCCGTCTCATTTTCGCCGTCGTCGGCTGCGTCTGACTCGGATGCCGGCTTGGACGCCTCCTTTTCCTGAGCGGCTTCTTGTTGTTGTTGCTGTTGCTGCTGCTGCACGTGAAGAAGCAGGTCCTCGGCAAGCACAGCGACTTGGTCCAGCGATGACATCATGACGGTAACCGTACCAGCGTTGCTGTCAAAGTACTCCTGCCATAGAGCCAAGAGAAGCTCGTGTGGTGTAATCAGCGGTCGCGAGAAGTCCTTTGAGTCCACAAGTGTCGTGTACGGACAGCCAAGAACACACCACATATCAACAAACTCGTGAAGATTCGCAAGCTTAGGGACGTTGACCTTTCCTACCGCGACGATATGGACTCGCAGGCAGACTGCTCGCAGTAGCTTCTGAAGGGCTTGGATAAGTCGGACCTGCGAGGCGGACGACAAAGTTCCCATCAACAGCCCAATGGACGACGACTCCTTCGCACGCTGCATCCAGTAGTAACGCTTCTTGAGCGTTCGGCTCGACAACGTAGCGAGAGAAGACATTGTGTTCAGCAGTGGGTTGTAGTGCAGAAGCGACCGTGCATACGAGAGCTGTACCATCAAAGAAGGAACATACGATCCGACGACAACAACATCATACTCAGCGATGCTGTTCAGAAGCCAGGCTTGCATTCCAGTGTCCAAGTGTCCAAGCACGAGAACTCGGTCGATTGCACTCGTCTGGATCGATGCTGTCGTCGACGTCGTTGGTGCTGCTTTTGGTGTTGACGCGCAGCATTCGGACAATATCCTCTGAAACTGCTCGGCTAGATGGGCGTACGGGAAATCAACCAGAAAAACCGCATTGGACAACGAGCTGGTTTGAGAGGCAAACTGCAAAATGTCCAGGTGCTGCTGTCGAGTAGGCACAAAGTGGATGCGATCCTGCCTCGCAGCATCGTGGGAAAAGCACGATCGGCCATAGTGAATCACTGTTTTCGAGTGCACGTGTTCGGCCGCCACAAAGTCCACGCAGCAAGGACCGTATGAAGTGTCAGCAAGGATCGACAGCGAGTACTTTCGAGATGTCTCGGACTGCAAGGCATCCACCACTCGTGTGGCGTCGACCAGTAACTCGTCTGGAAATTGTAAACAGATTCTATCGGAAACTCACATCAAAATAATAAGAAAATGCAAGACAAGTCAGTACATCATGAACCTCGTGGATGAGAGCAATTTTTCAAGCAATTTTTGTTTTGTTTTTGTTTTGAATAAAGAAGATGAGTGATGGGGAAAACGTACCTTTCGCCTTCCGGAAACGACTGGATCCACGAAACCGTATCTGGAATCGAGTAAAAGTCGCGAAACGAGATCGAGTTTGGCGGCTGGAGGTCAAAGGTTGTCACGCAGTGAGCATCGGATGTGTCTTTCCATGACGACGACGATGAATCCACAGGGGTTGCAGTTGCCGAAAAATCCGATCGCATCGCCGATGATAATGCTATATGTATGTTCGACTTTCCTCAATCCAAAAAGCACAACACACCCAAACACACCACCACAATATATGTAGTAGTAATAATAACGAGGAAGATATCGGGGATAAAGCATGGAGTGGTCGTCGGGAAATTTGGTTTCGAGAGCGAAAAACCAAATATAGGTGTGGTCGGACGTTTGTGACGCCCTTCGACACTGGCTGCGACGTCGTATGGTTGCAATTCGTTTGCACACGCACGGGAGGGAAAGTAAACAGACTTTTTAAATAAAAAAAGACCCTTCCAGGTAGGATATGTAGCAGGCAAGGGGGAAAAGTGAACGCTCTCGAGACAAAAACCCCCAGGGGGCGGTTTGCTGGGATGCCGATGCCAATGCCAACACCGACGTCCGATGTCCGATGTCCCACGCTCACGCTCACGCCCCCGGACGAAAGAGACCCGCGATACGGGAATGATCATTAATCATCATGAAACGGGATCAGCCCGAGAGAGCGCCAAAGAACTGGAATGCATTTGGGCTTTGATCTCACGTTCCAGTGCCGATTGGTACGCTTCGTCCGGTGCGAAAATACAAATGATGGAATGGCCATTGAAGGTCTTGCCGATCATGCTCTGGACGGCCCGCTTTGCATCTTCTGCTGTATCAAACTCGATCCATATCGGGAACACGCGCGTGGAAAACGCAATGTCCTTTGCAGGATCGTCTACAAAATCCGGATCGGAGATCGGATCCATTCGATAATTCCGCTTCCGTTCCGTATACGTGTTCTTCTCATGTAGAAGAGAAAGGGCGTCTCCACGAGGAATCAGTATATTAAGAATGCGGCCGTACCGATCAAGTCCGGCGCGCAAATCCGCTGCAATATCATCCGCAGCACTCGCAGATTCCACGTCTTCTGCTTCGACAACATTGCACAAGCATACTATCCGTGAATCCAGCCCGTGCGATTGCTTCAGTGGCCCGACCACATTGGATAGCGTTGTTGAGCTGTTCAAAACGTGATGCACCGTGAGATTTTCCGGCTTTTCCAATCGTCCCAAAATGATCTGTGTTCCATTCACGGATTGCATTTGCTGATGGGCGCCAAATCCAGATCCTGACCCAGACCCAGACCCTGACCCGGACCCTGACCCTGACCCAGCCCCTGATCCTGACCCTGATCCTGACCCAAGGGAAGCAAGTTGAACGAGCAGTTTTCTGCCATTCGTCTCGATCCCATTTAGCGCGGAACAGGCAGCATTGGCGACTTCCAGACTGGAGAATTCTGCGAATGCGTAGCCTTTCGATGCATTCGTAACAGGGTCCCTGACAATATGAAATCCCTTGAGCGATCCGGCACCCAACAGCATGTTCTCTAGCGCAGGTTCGGGGAAATCGGATGGAAAGTTTGCAATAAATACCTTTTCAGGAGTGTCGAAAATATCCGTAGACACAATTCCGCTTGGCTTTGGGAACCCGGGCGCCGAAGCATCTGGCGGCGCCACAAAGTCCCTTGGTCTTCGAAACCGCAGTTTGCTTGTCTTCCAATGCAGCCCATCCAGCAAGAGAGCCCGGGAACACTGTTCCGGTGTCGCAAAGTCTACAAATGCATAGTGCCTATCGGGAAACACCTGCACGGAAACAATTCCGTCTTCGCCAACACTTGATCCGCGAATCAAACCGTTGAATCGCGGGAGATCCAAAAAGAGAGAGTGCTTGAGAATAGAGGAAGAAACCAGGTCTCGAAGAGCGCCATCGGACGCGTCCTTGGGTAAACACCCAACGTACACACGTCTTGTTTGCCTGCCGTATCCGCTCTGGCTCATCCCGTGCTGCCTTCCATACGAGCCTTCGTTGCCGTACGATTGCTGTGACGGAGGCCTCATACCATTACCATTACTACTATTATCATAATTATTATGATAGCTGCTAGTATTATAGTAGTAGCTGCTACCAGCGTTGCTGTTATAATTGCTACTGTTGTTGTTGCTACTGCTGCTGTAGTTGTTGGCATAATGAAGCGAAGAAGGCATTGACGATGGCATTGAGGACGCCGATGATGGCAATGACGACAGGGGTACGGAAGGATTTCGGAGCATTGGATGCAACAAGTGGGCAGGAAGATCTGACGCAGTGAGATCCCACCCAAGCCCGAGCTCACGCCGCCGCGCATTGCGTCTTGATGTTTCCACTGGGTCACTGGACCATCTAATCGCAGAGCCTCGGACGTCGTCGCCTCTTCGATCTCTGTAGTTGTCACTGGAGCGCGACATTGGAGGGAAAAGCCGATTGTGCCCAAGAACCCAATGCAAATTTTTTAAATAAATATACATGCATGTACATATAATAGAAACTATAAATGAATAAAATGATTATAAATTATGAAGCAGGGCCAAAAGGCCTCGATGACGTCGATCTACGGCAGTCGGAGCACGCATTTGAGTCTCCTCTCCTCTCTGGAGTCTCGAGTCTCAAAATGGAAGCAACACCCGCCTTTAATGAAGTTTTTGTTTACAGGCAGGACGGACGTCTAGGGTTTGCAGACTCCTTTTTCCCCTCAGCTTCTTGGGCAGCCCAAAAACCCTAAGAGTTGGGCTCAACGATGCCGGACTTTTCCTGTGTAAACGAATCAAAAAATTCCTCACACCTCTGCCTGCAATACGCTGCCCATTGCTCTTCCTTTTGTGCTTTCTGCTAATTCTGCTTTGTCTTTTCTTTTCTTTTCTTTTCTTCTTTTCTTTTCTCCTTTTCTTCGTGATCGGTCTCCGTTCCCCGCCCCCAGCTCTCCCCTGTGCGGTCCTCGCACGCCCTTTGCACGCCCTTAAGCACGTTTCGTGCTGCGCCATTTCTCATTCATTTCATCGAACTGCGGTTTTGTCGTGTTTCAGAATCAGTTCATTGATTGTTTGCAGTTTGGCTACTTCACGAATACCTGTGCTTTTTGGAGTGTGCGAGCGGCTTTGATATTTTCTTGGTTCTTGGTTCTTGGTTCTTGGTTCTTGGTTCTTGGTTCTTGGTTCCAGAGTTTTGGTTTCGCTTTGCTATTGGCGCGTTATTATTCCGTCATTCGTCTGCTTGATTTGCTTGTTGTTGTTGTTGGTGGAGAGGGTTTTTTTGGTCCAGGAAATAGAGACACATCTCCAGAAGCAAAAAACAACAGCAACGCTCTTCACAGATTTGCCTGGACCTTTGGGATCAAGGACTGCTCAGTGGAATCATTCTAGGAAGAAAGGATTCTGCACTGTTTTTGGTTATCTCACAAGATCTTCTTCTTTGGCAGATCGGTGTTTTTGGGACATATTTTTTCCAGCCTCGCTTCCCACTCCCAATTATCTTGTTTTTCCCCTCTTCTATTCTAACTAACGTTTTCGTCGTTCAACAATTGGTGAGTAACCCACCGCCTTGTTTGAACGGTTTGCGAACTCTGTGTCTTTCATCCGACGATCGAAAGACGGCAGCAGTTTCGCAATTTTTCTAACATGATGGGCAATCCGAACGTTTTGATGTTCTCCCACGATCCAGCAGTGCTGGATGTGCAATTAGAATCAACTCCCGGTTCGTTGCAGTGGGCGTTCTCTGCCCCACCACCGGCAATGGCAATGGCATCGTCATTTTCATTTCCACCGTCATTTCCGGCCGCTGCGTCGTCTGTCGCGCTCACTTCCGTGGCTCCCGCCTCAGACTCCGTAACGCAGCAGCGTTGTTCTCTCTCTGGATCCTCGCTCGTTGATCCACAAACTTGGACGGTGCCGTTCAACTTTGGGCACATGGATCCGGCATATGTATCGTGGGTCCCTGTCCCCGCGAGTACCATGGGACGTGCTCCGTCTTGCGCTCCTGTCTCTGGGCAGTCTTCATGTGGATGTGGTGGCAATAGCGGTTCTGGTGGCAACTGCCAGGTGCATTTGCAGAATATCCGCACTGGCTGTGCTCTCAATTCTCTTGTTCTTCCCGAAGAAATGCATCTTACTGGTTTGCCGTCACACATTTCCTGTAACGAATCTCCTCCGCGCCCAAATTTGAGAATGATGGCCAGCTCTTCCGTGTTTGATTGCACAGGGTCGGGGCCAGGATCTCCTGTTCCACTGTCGCACGGCCGAAATGATCCGCTGTCTTTTGCGGTCATTGTTCCGGTCCTTGCTTGCATATTGGAACGGATGGTTGTTCGGAATAAGCATTCTGAACTTGATTGCGTGACGCTGTTTCATTCAAACTGCCAGCCGTCCATTTCGGTGCGTCAGTACTTGGATCGGATCGTTGGGCATTCCGGCTGTTCTCCGGAATGTCTTGTCCTGGCGCTGATGTACCTGGATCGGATCTCCACGCACAACCAAAAACTGGTCATCTCGGGCCTTTCGGTGCACCGCCTGCTCATCACGGCGGTCATGACGGCAGCCAAGTTTTTTGATGATGCGTACTATAACAACGCGCACTACGCCCTTATCGGCGGGGTCTCTGCAGCAGAAATGAATGCTATGGAACTGGAGTTCTTGTACATGGTGGACTTCTCGCTTTCGTTCACTCCCGAGGAGTTTGAACAGTACAGGCACGAGGTTCTTATGCATGCCGTGGTACCGCACACAGACTGCTCTTGCCAGCTTGAAGTGCTCCCTGTCTGGAATCCGTTTCCCTATGATGGTTTGTATTCTCCATCGTCTCCATCGTTCTCGACACAGCTCCCATCGTCAGGGTCGGTCCCCAATTCTGTATCCATTCAATCATTCTCGACTGTCGGTCTTCCGTCACCTGGATGTGTGTCAGTGAACTCGACAAGTCGTCAATCATCCCCCTTCCCACCTCCCTTCATGGACGTCCATATGTTCGTGATGAATCAGAACATGATGACAACCCCGCACCTCCAGTCTTGCCCGAACATGGCGGCGTACAACGCTGGTGTGGTGATGAATACCGCAAATGGCATTGGGTATGCGCACGACTATGCGTCGCCTTTTATCCAAGAACAGCAATTATTTCCTCCTCCTCCGCCCCAAGTCCTTTATCCCAGTGTTGTGCCATTCGTTGCTGTTTCTGGTGAGGATTGGATGCACGCCCGCTATTCTCAAGTTGCGTATCGCGCTTGACAGACACATACTGCTTTTGTGTGTGTGTGTGTGTGTGTGTTGAAAACAAAGCTGCTGTCTGGTATTTCGAGGCGTTAGTGCGGTTTGTAGTGTGATGTTGTTGTTTTCTATTTTCGTGGATGTGTGGATGCAGCGTCTTTGCCATTGTTCGTTTGCGATGGAATTCGCTGTACAATGTGCTTTCGTGCGCCCCTTCCGCTTTTCTGCTTCGCTCGTCGTGTGCTTTTCGTCTAATTCTACTGTTCTTTCTTTTTCTTTTCTTTTTTCTTTTTTCTTTTTTTTTCTTTTTTTTCGTTTTTTTTTGAAAATGGCTCTCTCTCTTTTCACTTCCCCTTTATGTTTTTTGGTCGGCTTTTTCTCCTCCTCGATGATCAAACAAAAACGAAGCAAACAAGAAGTACTGTAGAAAGAATCAATAAATAAAGAAATCGGTCATTATTCAACAACAACAAACAAAACAAAACAAAACAAAAACCAGATGGTTTATTATGCTTGCTGTCCCTTCCGTGCCTTGTTGATGTATTCTCGAATGAATTGGAACGCAGCGGCGTCTTCCGTTGGTCGGTGTGCCAAGATTAGCACGCACGTGTCCTTTTCATCTTGGTTCTTCGCACGCTGGTAGCGACTGATAAGCGCTGAAGTTTCCATCGAAATGAAATTGTTCGCCATGTCCTTCAGCCGTTTCGTCTGCACCGTGACCTGATTGAGATCCAGTCCGTCTCCTCCAGCATAGAAAAACTGCTCCAACAGCGTGAGATCGTTTAGGAAAACCGGAACAAACGTCACATGGTCAAAAATTCGCTGAACACCCCCGTGGAGCACGACGAATTCAAGCGCACGAAGAATGCCGCGCAGCAGTCCAAAGATGATGTCATCGACCACATTTTCGTGGGCGATGTCACAAATCTTGCCGAGCAGTGGATCAAGTTTCCGCAAAGACACTCCGAGTGTCTGGCCCTTTGCGCCACCAATATACAAACCATCGAGAAGCGTCGGGGCCAACTCCACGAAAGCGACCCGTAAACCCAAATACTCACACATCGAGCGCTGGCCGTCAATTAATGTTTCGATAACATGCTGGACTTCCTTTCCTTCAGGCGCAAAGAAAAACTCTGCCCCATTGTCTTCTGTGATCTGATCGACGGCAAACTGCAGATTGTTGATCCGCAGTATAATCGATTCAAGAGGGATGGCACCCATAAAAGATGCCCGTAGCGGTTGGTTCGCGGCAGGCAAACGCAATTTGAACTTCAGGATTGGGGGAGGCTTCGGCAGCAGCTCCTCCGCAACGTCTCTGCTGAATTCCTGCACGAGCGTAGTGCAATACAGCTGGACAAGCTGCCCAATAATACGATTCCACAACAACTGAAACCGTCTCGGAAGCGAAGGCAACTTGTTCTGGTTGATGGCTGTCAACAAATCCACAATCGACGTTGTGGGATGCTTGGGCAATTGCGCACGTGGATCAAACATGTCGTACGAAAAGGCGTTCTGCATGATCTCCACCAATCGAAGCTGCTTTTCATTCATTGACGTCACAATCATGTCGTGATACTGATCAATCTTGAAAACATCTTCCACATCCGGTGGAGACGTAAAATCCACCGGACCGCTGGACAGCAACTGCAATTCGGACATGAACATGGTGGACACATCAAACACCGTAATTGGAGAAAGTCGAGATTTGCTTTCTGCAGACTGGACAAATCGAAGAACCGATCGCAACATTGAGCGTTCCGGCCACCGAGCGTCCTGCGCCAAGAAATGCTTCATCAGTGGGTAAAAGTACTGACGGTTTGAGTCAAGTTCCTTCTTCACCTCGTTGAGCAATGCAGTAACAGATGTCTTGACGTTCACGGTCACCAACTTCGTTTGGGGTCCATCCGTCTCTTCCGCGCCTTCAACGGGGCGCTCCTCCTGAATCGGGTCCGTCATGTCGTGAATAATGCGATCCAGAATTCGGTTCATCGTCAACGTGATAAATCGCTTAACGTGCGCTTCCACATCTTTTGGGCAGACAAAGGAGAAGATGTCGAGGAAAACAGACAAGACAGACGGATCCAATGCAAAATTCGCCGTATAGTCACTCATGAGGGAGTAGACCATCCTTTGAATTCTTGCGAACACCACTGAGGTGTAGGTGAAATTCAAGACTGTGCGGTTCTTCGACAGCCTTTCCAAATGGGGCAACAAATGGCTGGCAAAGTCCAGGTTATCGCGAGTGGCCTCTGCGAGAGCCAACAGCCAGGCAACATGATAATACTCTTCGGAGGGGCACAGGACTTGCAGGGCATCTCTTGTTGCGTCCCGTTGGTTCTGGTTGTCAATGAACTCGGTAGTCGCGCAACAGACCTGCAGCATCTTAGCGAACATGCAGAATACGACGTAATTGTCGTCTCCGTAGGCGGTCAGACGCTCGTGTGTCTTTTCCTTTCGTTCCTCGTCAAGCAGTCTGAAATAATCGATAGGATTCTTTGAAGCAATTTCAAAATAAGCCGGAACTGCAAATCCCTTCTTCGACGACAATGCAGACAATTCCTTCCATGCCTTTAGAGCATTCACTTCAAACGTGGTGAACACAGAGTCCGTCTGCGCATTCATCAGCAGTTCTCGCAGAACCTTGCCGTGCAATCGAGCAGAGATGTCGCAAGCAGGACGCACCACCATCAAGAACGCGTCCAGTTGGTCCTGCAACAGCAAGTGCAGAAATCGAGACTTGCACAGAAACGCCTCGTATGCAAAAACCACAAGATCCGAGTCATCGATTCCTAGGTCCTTGATTGGCGGAACCCCGTCTTCTAGCTTTGCAGGCGCTGATGAAGATGATGATGAGGATGGGTCATCGCCGGCACAAAGCTTGGACAAGACCGAATCTCGGATATCAGCGTTTGGAGAAGTGGGAGAATCTGTTGCAGAGCTGGACACTTTCAGTGTTTCACGTTCCGCAGCAGGGAGGAATGGGCCGAGATCGACATCCGCGAAATTGGAGACCTTGTCGAGAATGGGGTCGACTGGGACTTGCGACCAGTTGATTTCGTCCAAATTTGCAGAGATTGGGATAAACGAGGAAGTAGAAACGACAAACCGAAGCAGCTTGTCGCGCTCTGCCTGAAGCTTTTCTACATCCAGCAAAGAAGCCATAGGTTCTTTTCTTTTCTCTCTCTCTCTCTCTCTCTGCAAGCTACGCTATGGCAGGAATTCTTTCCTTGGTATCCTCCTGTCCTAATGCTGTGTTGCTGCACTCTGTCCGTGGGTTCAAGTGCACACTGCAGGAGAAAAACAGAGGCGCTTTTTTTTGTTGTGTTTTGAAAACAAAAACGAGCTGAGCGCCCCCTTCCCCGTCGGGGAATTGCCTGATGGAGGGGGCAGCGGGTTACAAAAGCGGAGAATTTTTCCGAAGCACATCCCGACCTTGGCTTGATTCTGCAGCCCTGCATCAAAACTAGCAGCCAGCAACCTCCTCCAAAACTCCTTGGTTCCTGGCCTCTCTCGTCTCTTGCAGCCACTGGGAAAGGGCCAAAACAATCGACGTTGCGCCTGTTTGCTGCACATTGCTTCACCTCTCCTTCTCCTCTTTCCTCTTTTATTTTATTTTATTTATATTATTTATTTTTAACGAAGATTGTTGTTGATAATTCTGATAATTCATCCATTCATTCTCGCTTTCTCTCCTTTTTTCCCTTCCTTTTTTCCTTCAAAAAATCCTTTTTCATTTGCTTTTCTCTGTGTCGTCTCCCATCACTGCTCCTGGTGTTGTTTGCTTGTTCTTTGGTTTGTAACCTTTGTTATTGTTGTAGATGGAGACTCAGATTTTCTCGTCTCTTCTGTCTCAAATTGAAGAAATTCTGGTCTCCTCTGCGGATGCAGATCATGTTGTCCCGGATTCTCCAGTTCTCCATGCTCTTCAACATACAGTAGTGGCATACGGCCGTCTACCGGACCGTTTTGGATCTGTTTTGGACGCACTACGCATGCTGGAATTGTCCGTCTTGGGCCGGCTTGCACCAACGCCGGCATCGCTGCTTGCGGGGAAAAAATCTGCTAAAGAAAAAGATCGCGAAGAGCAAATGCTGGCGCACTCCTCGGACCCCACCATGACTGTTGACCAGACTTCGGGCGATGGAACAGTCGAGTATCGCTGCATTTCGATGATGCACGAGGCATACCGAAATGGTCGGAATTCTGGAATCTCTGAAAAACTGCCCATCGATGTCCTGAAACACGCGTATGACCATCTTTCGCCAAAATATTCGCCGTCAGTGCAACGGCGAGCTGCGGAGTTTATGGGAGCCATTTCGTCGCACCAGCTTTCAGAATGCTCGAGGATTTTCGTCCAGGCGATGAAACTTATTAAGAAGGATGATGATGAGAGAGCATTTGTTCCTTACCAAGCTGCCGTGCGATTTCTGTCATTTTCTCTTTCCCCTCCTGAAAAGTCAGTGGCTTCTTCGTCGTCTGCAAGCGCTGCGCACAATCGATCCAGATCTGCAATGTCTAGCGACAAGAGTTCTGACAAGTCTGACGATCTTTCGCCGATTCAGAACTGCACGTTATCCTACCTCGAAGAACTGATTGCTGTCATGCCAAAGATCGACAGAGGAGTGCTGCGCAAGCAAATTTGCGATTCGCTAAAGTCCATGTTTTTGAGGTCCTCTGGAATCGATATCTTGTACCGCACGAATTCGCAGTTTGCCGAGATTTTCCGAAAGATCTACGTGCAAGTCACGAAGTGGGCGAAGAAAGGGAAGCACACGATGTTCAGTTTGTCGCTCATGAGCGTCATGCTGTGCGTATCTGCTCCGGAATTCTTTTCTTCAAAGAAACCGTCTTTTGCAGAAGATTTCTTTAAAACCTACTGGCCATTCATTACTTCCAAAGAAGTTCCAGTTTCGTATGCATTGCAACTCTTTGCAGATTTCTTGGGGTTTGTGAACGACCGGGTTCTTGCGGAATGCTCTGCAGACTTTGAATCTTGGATGGTGAAGACGCTGAATATCATTCTTCCTCCCAAGAAGTCCTCCGTGTTGGTGGTTTCTCTCGAGTCTGACGAGGCTCGAGTGCTCGAAGACACGATTGTCAATCTCGGGCGCAAGCACTTGGCCTTTGCGATGAATTTTGTCCGCGATGTGTTGTCGGAACCGTACACAGATGTTCAGCGAGGTATCGTGCTGAGAGCCCTTGCGCGCGTTGCTCAGGAAAGCAGAGACAAGATGGTTCCCTACCACTTGCAGTTTGGTCCGCTGTTGCACGCGTTTTTGCAGATGCAGAATGTTGATCTTCCTGTTTTGCGGTCGATTTTCCTTTGCTTTCCGCATATTAAGCACCCGTCTCCAGATAAGATGGCTGAGATCCGTGATCTTACAGGGAATTTTGTTCTGCATGCGGATCGCCAAGTTTCGCAGTCTGCTGCATTGTCGTTGAAAGAGTATGCTGTTATCGATGAACATATGCTCGAGGTGTTGCGCATCTATGCCGCAGTGTTGTCGAACATTGACGTCCTGGCCATGCGATCCTCAATTGTTCTTCGAATCTTCCAACAAACGCAGCTTATTCTGTCGTCGCTTTCCAAAGAAACGTTGTCGAATATGGACAAAGCCTCGCAGTTGACCCTGATCCATTTGCGCCTGCGACTAGAGTCCATTGCGATCATGTGGCTGCAACATCCGGATCCGATTATGGAGTATGAGGCTGTAAGACTGCTTGTGTACCTGGCATCGGACCATCTTGCGCAGTGTGAGTCGATTGCTGTTGAGGGCATTGAGTTGCGCATCCCGCCAGCTGCAGCCACAGTGCTTGGGGTGGACAATGCAGAAACTGCAAACGCTGAAGAGCTGCGTCGTTCTCTCCTGACGTCAAAGTTCCGATCGGTCCTTGATGTCCAGATTCAATGCGCCTGGCGGGAACTGATAAGCAGATGGAATTCGTCTGTCCTCGTCAGTGGAATTGCGTTTTCCACTCCGAATCCGACAAACTCTGCATCCGACCCTTCTCCTATTGATCTGTACGAAGAGGATCTGGACGAGAACGTTCGCACGGAGTTGATTCACAACTTGTTGTTGTTCCTGTGCTCGACGGTGACAACGGAAGACGAACATGCCTGTGCCCTTGCTGTGAATGACGGCAACTATGGAATTCCTCCTTTGCCGCGAATCCGCAATGCAGATGTCTTGTCTTTTGTTTTGTGCTTCGTCAGGTTTTTGCACACCGAGAAGGAAGATCTGCGGAATGCTGCGGTCCGGTCCACTATTTCAGTGACCCCGTCGTGTGTTGAGGCTTTCGCTTCTGCTCTGCGTGACACATCGAACGGAGAGAAGCCGCTGCCTCCTGGTACCCCTGCTTCTGTCATGGCGAAGAGAAAGGCACAGAATCCGTATCAGGTCGACCCAGAGTACGAAAAAGCAGCGATTAATATTCTTGCAAATCTCGGTGCATGCGTCGACGTGTCGCAGTATCCGACTGCGTACTCCTCGTATCATGAATGGATGGAACAGCTGCTTGGAGTGTGGATTTTCCATAGAAAACCGCAGATTTCTTCGACATTCGTCGGAATTCAGTCGGCATATCACCCTCGAGCTCTTGCTGCCATTGGGCATTGGGTCCGATTGTTGGTGGACGCCCCCCAAAGAGTGGATCCCATTACCCTGAAAAATTCTCCGCCATCGGAACATCAGAGAGTGTTCAAAGATTATGCTGCTTCATCGTGCTTCTCGGACAGCAAGGACGACCGTCTGCTGTTCGTGTCATCGTTATTCCGCTATTCAAGCGCAGTTGATTCTGAGGATCTGTTCCACGCTTTCCTGCAATTCATTCATGCGAACGTTGAGGACGATGCCACCTATGAGCGTGCAATTGCCGCCATGCGTTCACTCGTTCTTAATGAAGTGAAGCGAGTCCCCGTCTTGTTGGACCTGGTCTTTATGAACAATGATCATTTGTTCTTGAGGGCTCTTGTGGAAGAGTATACCGCTGGTTCAATCGTCGGATTGATTCCGAAGGCACAGGTTTATGTGATTGCTTCGTACTTTTCAACTTCTGCCTTGTTCTCGCTTCGCTATCAAGCGTGCATTCTGGGGAAGACGTATTATCCAGAAGCAACGGATAATGCTTCGCTTTTGAATGACCCCGAGGACGCGCATCTTATTCACGGGTCTGCAATGAACGATTTTTTCGCGCAACACGATCCGCACGTTACCGTGGACTTTTTGTCAGAGATCAGTCGCGTCATCGATCTTCTTTTGAAGGTGAATTCTGCGGCCGGTAACTCTCATTCGGAGACTCTTCTTGGCAGGCTGGAGAGACTGCTTCGTATTTCCCAGCCATGGATCAGGAATTATGTGCTTTTGGTCTCGTCAATATCGGCAGATCATGAAGACGACGATGCGGTGGAAAGCGACGATGATTACCGCTCACCTGTCGTGTCTGATCCCCCGTCTCCCGTTTCAAAGCTTCGATTGGGTCCGTCTCCTGACCCAACGTCTCTTTCTATCCTCAAGACTCTCCTTGGCATTACACAGTCCATTAAGCTGGTGTTTCCGGCTATGTGGCCTCTTCTTGTGGAAGGATGGTTGCAGGTTCTCACGTTCTATCCCAACTCCGAAGTGATTCCGTCCTCTTTTGGGCCTGCCTGGTCTGAACTGGTCCGTTTCATTGTGTCGCAGTATCAGGACACATTGGCTGATGTCCAGTCTGCTCGGAAATTGGAAACACGGGCGACTCTGACTGCACTGATCCTTCACCTGACGAGACCTCGTCCTGGCCAACTTCTTTGCGATCCTGCGTCTTCCTTCTACTTCCGCAGGATTGTTCTCCAACTTCTGACGTCGTTCCTTCGCCATTACAAAGAGCAGGATTGGAACCCATCGTGTTTGGAGCCAAAGGAGGTGTTGGAAGAGCATCCCTCTGCGACGGAACGTGCTGCATGTGCGCTAGTAGCATGCGTGGCCGTCGAATGCTTGGTTATAGACCGTCGTTGGAACCCCAGTGTCACTCAGGTGGAAATGGTGAAGCTTGTGCCGTTGTTCCTTCTTCAAATATTTGTCCTTTTTGACAAGGACACTTACGGTGCTGCTTCCGAGTCATGGTGTGGATACTTCACAAAAGCCTTTGGATCGAAGTCTTCGGATCTAGTTGATGTTCTGGTTTCTGTCCAGGATTTTGGGTTCCCGTCCGTCGTGGAAGATGTCGCAGAAGGGGCGTACGCATGGATGGTGTCTACCATGGATGCAAAGATCCGCCTTCGAGCGTTTGCAGTGTATTCGAAGATCTTGGAAGTGTTCCCCGATCGTCTATCGCTTGCCGAAACACGTGAGCTGCGTATCACCAAGTCGGTGGTTTTCGCATCGCACGCGAATGTTGACTTGCAATTGTATGAATCCATTCTTTGTGCAATTCCTCGCTTTCCGCTCTCGGAAAAGAACTGTCGAACGTGGTTCCGTCTGCTTGCATCTGGTCTCTTTGGAGCATCGCGGACACTTTATAAATGCTGCTTGTCTGGGCTTGTGTCTGTTTTGAGCGAAGCTGTTTGGTTGACGGAGGACTCTTCAATACTGGCGGAAGAGATTGTAGAAGTTTTCTGCTCTGGTTCAAAATCCATTCCTCTGGACTATGCCGTTGCACAAATCCTTCATTTTGGGCTTCTTTGTTCCGAGACTATCGAATTGACCATCAAGTTGCTGCAGATCCTTGCGAAAGCAGCTGTTGCCTCTCTTCCGTCTTCCAACAAAATCATTGTCTGTATATTGATTGGATACGCTCTTTTGCGTGATAAGAACGGAATGATTGAGCAAAGAGACAGTTTCTTGAACGCATCTGGCTACTCTTCGCTTGCCACTTTCCAAAAAGAGAGTTTTACTAAGGCTTTTGACGCTTTAATGGGAGATCAAAACGACGCATGCAGGTTTTCTCTTTGGTTGCTGACGAAAGTCGTCCGTGATGGTCAGCCGTCCGTGCGCGATTGTTCTTTCACATATCTTGACGAGCTGCTGCCTGTTTTTCAAAGACACTGGACGCATGCTCTGTACGTTGATGTTCGTTCACTATGTCTGTCTTATGTCACTTCGCAAGTGTCCGCTGCATGGATCAACTCTGCGCGCCATGCACTGTTCTACTGCATTACACACGTTCCTGAAGGGCTTCGGGAAGAATTGGTGCCGGTGAATTTTGGTTTCTCTTCGAAACCGGTTTCGTATTACACTTCGGGAAAACAGCGAATTGTGAAGCGGAACCTTGTGTCTTGGGATCGAGCAACTGTTCGAGTGGATGTCGAGTTCTTGACCAACGGACCGGGCATTCCTCGGTTGTCGGCCTTCACAGATCTGGATTGTGAATTGCTGGGGGCTGTTGGAACAAGAGCCGTTCATTCTGCCTTCAAGTTTGTTGGATGCGATGGCGCTTGGGAGTACGACTTTGACCCAGCCGTTCATGAGCCGATGTCCTCGTTTTGCATGTCCGTCTTCTCTGAGACCGAAGAAGTTGTGAAGGGTCTCGACGATTCGTTTGTGTCTCCTTTGGATCGAACCCCATCAAAGATGTTCTTGAAACAGTCTGGATCTGAAACTCCCACTTCTACCGGTACCCCAAGACAGTTTGAAGACTCGACTTCAACCGTGATTCCTGTTACAGTCCCCGCTGCGGCTCCTGTTGCGGCCTCCCTCGACAACGACGAGGAGTCCGACGGATCGCATAATGTTGAAGATGAGGATGTGGACACGAGCATCTCGGAGGACTCGGATGTGCAAGACTTGGAAGAGCCAGCTCACCCTGCTTCTGCAGAATCAGTTGTCCCCGAATTGAATGATGATGATGAAGCAAGTGTGACGGACGCTAGTAATCCCAGTGCTGTTGATGCGTCGATGGAAGGCGAACATGACGTTCAAGACACGGATGCTGGCACAGCTTCTCTTCCCGAGGTTTCCGAAGAATCTGAGCGCAAGAAAACAGAGTGACTATGTCCCGAGTCGCGTGAAAGACAATGAAAGAATGAAAAGAAAGGACTTCTTGCTATTGTTTTCGATGTTAATAAATTGGAAGATTTTTTTTTATGCGAAGTTCATTAGATTTGCCGCAAGAAACAGCGCCTGGACTGCAGAAGTCCCGCAAATAACACACATTGTGAGGGAATGACTGGACAGCAATTCAAACCCCCCTAACAGCAGTGCATTGATCTTGTATGCCCAGAGGATGTATGCCCACACAACGAACGACGAAGCCCATTCCGTGATGGCAAGGATCCCCAAATAGAGTATGACATCGTCGAATCGCTCCTCGGGTAGTTGTGAAATGCTAAACATGAAAAAGACTGCATTCCAGGAGTACCGGAGAAACACCATACAAGACAAAAATAAGAACACCGACAAGCGCTGAGCATTGGCACTGTGGTAAAAGGACATGCCGTTTTGCTGGCGATACGCAAACAGCATATTTGAAAACTGGAGTTGGTTCTCATCCTGGGCAGTGATGAGCGGAGTTTTCGGGATACTGTTCAATGATCTGGACAGCACAAAGCGCTTAAAGAACCAGCTGCTCATCATCAACGAGTTGGACACAATTTCGGAAAAAAGAACGATAAATTGGAAAAGAAGTAAGATGAGAATGCTTTCAATCTTCAACGTGATTGCTTTCAGGAATACATTCTGATAGGTGGGGAAAAACCAAAATGACAGGGACAGAACTCCAGCAGATTTCGCGGTCTTGCTTTTTGATAAATTGAAAGTTGCAAGAAACCTACAAATGATGCACGGAATCGGAAACAAGACCGAAAACGCAAGATTCGAAACTGTGTCCAGATTCTGCGTCAGCAAGCTCACTCCGAGACATGCTGTATAAGTGTACGTCAAGATGATTAAAAACGCAAAGTTCAGAAAGCGAGAAGTCTTGAGCGGAATTGCGGGACGGAACAGCTTGGAAGCTCCACTGAGTACCCCGACGTACAAAACCAAGAATGCCGAGGTGAACACGGTCGGGACGTATCTATAGAATTGCGAATCAGCGTCGAATCCAAAAGAAAGGACAAGAGCAATACACAGAGTGTAGACGCCAGCGTGAACCATGGAAACAACCAGTTTCATCCAAACACCAAAATGGGACCTAGGATGACACAGTCGCTGGTACACGGAGCCAATAACCCAAGTCAGAAACGCAACATGGATTGCATCGACAATGCAGAAATATAACAGAAACTGACGACACTGTGATCCGGCGTCGCCCAAGGCTGCCTGAGGCTCCGAGTCCACCCCGCAGCGCCAGGACGCTGTGGGGTGTGCCGACAGCGGGATGCACAGCCATATCAGAGCCAGAATCAAAGAATAGGAAAGTTGCTTCGCAGCGGTAATCACCAGTGTACCGTACGAGAACCCTGCATACTCCGCTGAGGACACAGCGGGGGTTGGTGTTGAAGTAGCTGCAGAATCATCCATCGAATGTAGCGTAAATCATGAAATTAGCTCTCGATTATATTGTTACTAACCACGAACGAACAGCAGTGATAGTAGTGTAGTAGTGATGGTTATGGCGATGATAGCAGTAGCACTCCCGCTTGGAAATGCGTGGGATTTTTTTTTTCATTAGTTGTGATGGTAGCAGGAGAATGGGAGCAGAAACGCGTGCGAGGTGCTGTACACGTTGTGAACAAAAGGCTAGGCTCAAGTGCTTGTATCATGTTGGACATTAAAGGGAACGGGGTTTTTTTTTATATTACAGCTGGCATTCAGGAGGACAGCCCAGAGCAAAAGCCAGTGGAGATGAGCGTGAGACGGTACCTGGGAGTTGAAAAAAATCGGTATTGGTACTTTACGGAAGGGGCCTTATCTACAGTGCACGCGGCCCCGACCACGGTGTTTTCTACTCATGAAGCGACCGTGGAGAGTTGGCGGAGGGTGCGGACGCAAGCAGTTCATGGAAGAAGTCCTTGTTCCGCAAACGCTTCTCCGCTACGGACATTCTATCGATCTCGGATATCCGTTCCCGCGAGTTTTGCAGTTCTCGGTTGTACATTCCAACCCGCTGAATTACTCGGAACTTCTCTGCAGTAACCTGACGAAGCTCCGATTCACGACGGTCCTTTTCCTGTGCGTCAATACCAGGGTCCTGCAGGATCTGCCTCAGTTCTTCTTCACCGTTGCGGAGGTCTGCTTCTTTGGAATTCGATTCCTTCAGCCGCCGCTCCAAAGTGCGGACTTTGATGGACAGCTGTGCCAGCAAATCCACACTTCCTTGAATACCGTCAGTTGCGCTTTCGTCATCCGACAAGGACGACATTGCCCCCACATCCTTCTCGGAGCCGTGGTCTTCATCGAGCGAAGCAAGGTACTGAGAAATGTGCGGATCAGAATCAAGGCCGCCGTACTTTGAAACAAGCGACCGAACAGCGTCATCTGAAAGGGACTCCCCAGGCGTCGAAGACGACTCATCAACAACGGCCGTCGGTCTCTTCAATTTTTTTCTGTACGCACGAGAAGCAATTCCAGACACGAGGTTGTGAAACTCTCCTTTTGGACCGTCTGCTGATTTGGAAATCTCGGACAAGGCGTGCAACACGACCATGGAAAAGTCTCCCGGATCAGACAATCTATCGCGATGAATAAATAATGTCTTCTCAGCACCTCGGTACAAATAGGAGTGCCCAAGCGGATTTGCAGCAGGAAGCCCGTTAGCTGTCTCGCATTCCGAATTGGGTAGCAGAGATGCAATCAATACTGACGGAGAACCCATGCGAGAAAGCGCATCAGCACACAAATCCAATCCGAAATTGTATGCTGCAGCTTCCGAATCTTCAAGATCCGTCGGCGGGGTTAACCGCAATGTGGAGTCCTTGCGCTTCGCAATCGCGCAATCCATTTCGTCGGTCCATGCCACCGATGCAGATGCTGTTTGCAGCGACTGTTGCTGGTGTCTTCGAAGACGGGCCGCAATTTCCTCCAGCGATGATGCCGCTTTCACCCTCTTTTTCACATGGTCTGCATGGGACATCTGAATGGACGAGAGTCGATGATCAATCTCATCCAGCTTTGAATACAATGGGGAACTCATCAGAGAACGGAACCAATCCGTCTCTGTAGACCACTCTCCCGAAGCCATGATCATCTTTGAAGAATCGGCAGGAACAACAGAGTATCCAGAGGCAACAACAGCTGTGTTTTCTTGTGCTTGTGCTTGTGCTTGTTCCTGTGCCTGTTGCCTTGCCACTTCTTCGTCCTTTTGCTTCTGAGCTTCATCCTGCCGCTTCTTTGCCTCCTCCATCTCCTTTTCCGCCTGGATCTTCCGCAGCCGCTCTTCCTCAGCCGTTTTCTTCTCCAATTCCAGTTGTTCTTTCCGACTTTCTTCCTGTTTCTGTCGCTCAGCTTCCAGGCGCAATCGCTCGGATGAAGCAAGCTTCTGCTCCTCCTCACGGCGCTTTTCTTCCTCAAGAGCTATCGTCTTCTCCCGTTCTTCAGTTTCAAGACGCAGACGTTCGGCTTCTCTCCGAGCTTCTTCATCTCGACGCTTCCTATCTTCTTCTTCTGCTGCCAATCGTGCCTCTTCTCGCTCTCGTGCAATTCGGTCGGCTTCTTTTCGAGACCGCTCGGCCTCCTCCTCCTCTCGCTTCTTCTTTTCAAGCTCGGCCTCCATTGCAGCCTTCTTGATACGGAGCTTTTCCTCTTGTTTCTTCTTCAGTTTCTCGCGAACAGCCCTTTCTTGACGCTCCCGTTCGCCATCAAGCGCCGACTCCAGACGAGCTTGCTCGGAAGCATATCGCTGCATGATCTCGTTCTTCTGATCGGCGGTCGCAGACTGCAGTTCCGCGGACATCTCGGCTTCTCGCTGCAGACGCATGGCTTCCATCTTCTTTTCTTTTTGCTCACGGGCTGCGGTAATTTCCTGCTCCATCCTGCTCTGTTCCTGAATAAACTTATCCTCGAGATCGCGCAGTTCCTTCTCGATCGCTTCTTGCTGCGCTCTTTCCAGTTCTCTGCGTTCTGTCTCGAACTTCAACTTTGCATCGGCTCGATCTTCTTCCAATTTCTTCTGCAGCGCGCGGAGATCTGCAGCACGACGAGCGGCCTCAATTCCCTGTGCCTTTAACATTGATTCTTGCGGGGAAAGCTCAGCACAAGCTGTTGCTATTTCATCGAGTTGGTGCTGTCGCAGTTCCAACCTTGATCGAGCATGTAAAACCTCCATCTCCAACAGTTGTTCGTCCTCTTCGACATCAGGAAGTGCGGATAGTTCTTCTGCTGTAAGGAGCTGGCGAACTTTGCGAATGGATTGCAGGAGACGCTGCTTCTCATCAGCCTGCGCCTTGGAAAGCGCCTGCGATTCGGCAACATGTCGCTGCTGCATTGTGACCTCGATCGCCTGTGCGATGACTTCTTGCGAAATAGATCCTTCTGCAACAGCTTGCTCAATGGCATGTTTCTCGCTTTCGACTGCAGCCTTACTCTTGACGTCGAGAGTCTCTCGAGCCTGCTGAGCCATCTCTTTTCGCTTTTCCGATTCTTGCTTGCTGACCAATTCGACGACCTTCTTACGCTTCTTCTCCTCCAACCGACGCTTCAGCTCTTCTGCCTGTCGACCTTTCTCAGAGTCCACTTTCTCCAGCAGTTTCTCGAGCTCTTTCTGATGCGCCTCCATAATCTTGCTAGCTTCCGTTTCATCTTGCGCAGAAGCCAGTTCCTGTTCAGTCTGAGCAGCAAGCTTTGCTTTTTCTTCTGCAATCTGCCGTTTCTTTTGGTCCTCCACGCGCCTCAGTTCCTTATCCGCTTCCTTCTTCATCTCGGATTCCAACTCGGAAAGCACTTGCTCTTGCTCAGCAACGTGCTGCGCTTCCATTTCAGCAATGATTCGCGCATGCTGACGCTGAAGCGCACGCTCTGCATCACTTGAAACATTTTCGTGGGCATTCGTCACAATGTCAGAGATCGCACCCGACAAGCCAGCAGGAAGAGGGTCGTTTTCCGCAGAAACATGAGCGTCGTCATTTCCTTCACTTACATCGGATTGAACCAGACGAAGATCTCTGATGGACTTCTCTTGTTCCTCAATCTGGCGCTTTTCCTCCTCCATCTTCTTCTTTCTCAGGGAACGTTCCTTTTCTTCCTTCTTCTTCAGCAGCGCAGCTTTCGCATCCGCCCGCTGTTTCTCCCGTTCAATTTCTAGATTCTCTTCCAATGATTGCAGCTCTGCAGAGAACGTTTCCATGAGGCGTTTCTTTTCGGAATCAGTGTGGACACCTTTTCGCTGCATTTCGGCAGCCAACCGTTGTTCCAGCTCAGCACGCTTCTGTTCGTAAGAATTGCCAATATGAGAATCAATGTTGGCGAGCACAATATCCTCCTCTTTCCGAATCTCTTCAACCAGCACAGCCCGTTCCGCTTCAAAGCTTTGTTGCTTGCGGGCCACACGGCTCGCAAGCTGGCGCTCAATCTGACCTTTTTGCTGTTCCCATGCGAGTGCGACCGACTGTGACCCGGCACCTTCGCCCTCGCTGCTTTCCGAACCATTCACTTTGGAATTCGCGGCCGACGCATCGGCCAGCAGATGCTTAACTTCCTGATCCGCTTCTGACAATTCTGCATCTCTTTCAGCAGCCTGTCGTTTTGCCAGAGACTCGCGCATCTTGGACTTTCGTGCACTCAGCCTCTTTTCCAGCAATTCCTTCTGTCGACGCTGTTCAACAGACATATTCTTATCAATAGCTGCAACATCTTCTGCTAAACATTTCAAAATCCTCTCCTTCTCCGCTTCGGATGAAGCCTCGTTCAAGGCTTCCTGCGCAGCACGACGAAGCGCATCCTCTTGAGATTGCTTAGCAATAACCAATCTTTCCTCTGCAGCAGCACGGTCTGCTTCTTCCTCATGAAGAAGCATGCTTTCCAGGTCTCTCTTCTCCTTGTCATGTACTTCGGCAAGGTGTTCATGTCGCTCTTCCAACCGCTGATGCAACAAAGATTCCTTCGTCACGGTCGGTTTTTTCTTTGCGCCTGATTGTCGTCCCGCGCCATCTTTGACGCTCGATACTACAGATGCAGTATCCGCAGCCTGCTCAGAGCTCTCATCAGCGCTTTTCGCAACTTCAACTTGCAAAATGCTAGAACGCTCACGACGAGCCGCCGTCTCCTCGATGGCTGCTTCCGATACTTGTTTGTCACGGAGTTTATCGACGAGGCATTTGCGCCGTTCTTGCAACCGCTGCGACAACTGGGATCGCTGTCTTCTTGCCTCCGAATCGAGAGCCGATTCCAGATTCTCGGAGGCAGACTGAAATTCTTTCATAATCCGATCCTTTTCATACTCATCATCCCCAGCAGCTGACAAGCGGAGCTGCATTTGTCGATCCAACATGGATCGTGCGCTCTTAGCGCTCGACTTCAAATCCTCATCAAGATTTGCAAATTCTTCACGTTCTTCGCTGGCCAGGACATCCTCTAGATTGGCGCGTTCGGCGGAGTGACGTTCTTGCATGCGGGCCCGTCGGTGAGCCAGCTTCCGCTCAAGAGAATCAAGCTGCGCCTGTTGCTCCAAAGAAATGGCGTCAGAATATCTGGTTGCATCCAACTGCCCGTCCGCAATAAGTTTTCTGATTTCCTCTTGCACCTTGGCGTCCAATTCTGCAGACGAATATGTCGCATCTGCATCTCCATTTTGCTGCGAGTCCTTTGCGTTCCCAGAGCCAATAACTACTGAAAGACCTTGTTTCTTGGCCTCCACAATGGACTTCAACAGCTCTGGATCCAGAACAGTGCCCTCCTTGTCACCAGCAACAACACGCGCAGCTTGTACATCGGTTAACAATCCCATCTCGTGGAGCATTTTCGCCATGAACTGCGACATTGCATGCGTGAACTCCGGCGGCAAATCATATGTCTGAGCTGCTTCTCGTTCGCGTGCTTGATGCTCACGCTCCAAAAGCGGATCTGCAGCATTTCGAACATTACGATGCCACTCGTCAATCCATCCCAGCTCGGAAAGGTCCTGCACTTGAGGTCTTTGGAAGCGGTCCAAAGACTCCTCCAACTGACGGCCAACGGCTGCGACATCGTAGGAATGCTCTTTGTCCAACTTGCTGACACCTTCCGCATCACCCCTTGCTTCGCAACGCTTTCTGCCCTTCTTGTACTGCTGTTCCAAATCGTTCAAACGGTCTGCCACAGCTGACAACCCCGCAGCGGCTTGCTCGCAGTGACGCAGCATTCGCTCTTCCGACTCTCGTCGAGATGCATCCATGGACATCAGCGCTGCGACTGCGTCATCACCGCATGCCTCTCGCAACGCCTCCTCTGAATCAAGGCGGCGGGTTCTCTCTTTCTCGGCAAGAAGACGGGCATCAGCTGTGGATCGTTCTAATGTCTTCATATGTTGCACGATCTTCTCAGGAGAGGCGCCCTGTGCACGTGCTTCCTTGAGAGCTGCAAAGGACTTGTCCCAATCATCTGTGCAAGCACGCTGGCGTCTGATGAACACTTCGCGAGCAGCCATTTCGTCTTCCAGTGCTTTCTTCATCTCCTCTACAGGAATGACATCTTCAGGACGAAGTTCACGCGCACCGCCAGGTAGCACAGACCACATTTCGTTGCCCAACCCAGTCGGTGCGAGAATTCGAGCTTGCTTGCGAGACTTCTTTCCAAGACGTGATCCGAGAAGGGACTTGATATTCTCAGTTTCTTCGAGAATTCTCTCACAAACGTTCGCTGCATCACCACGGGAAGCATCAAGACGAGCCTGCACTTGCGATGCGTGTTTGTCAAGAGTCTCGTACACCCTGGAAGCATTGAACCCTTCCAGGTCAACCTGCCTTTCAAAATCCCAAAAGTCGTCCGCGAACGCCTCCAGGTCGTAATTCTGATCATTGATCTCGGGAGCAGACTTTTGTTTGGAAACTTCTGAAGACATCCCTAATGGTGCAACAGCACCAACGGCGGAAGACGTAACCATGTGCTCTCGGGAGACTTCCGGGATGTCAGCGGCAGTCAGATTCGGGCCGCCAAAGCGATACTTGGGAAGCTTGGCTGTTGCAGATCCTTTGGAAGCATACTTGTCAAAGTCGTGCTGCAATGCAGATTCTCGATACGCCGGATCTTCCAATGTGTCGCGGCCCCAAGACTTGCTGCGGAAATAGTACAGGCCCCCGATCAATCCTCCGATCAATATAAGAAGACCGACCAAAAGAATCGCAATCAGCAACCAATCGGGTTCCAAAAGAATGTTATCCGACCGACGAACGCCCACAGACACCAAGTTGGACGCGGTCAGAGGACCAATCCGAGAATCTTTAGGGCAATCTTGATTATCATCCAGAACAGAAATGATCTGCAATCGAGAACTAGAAGCGGCATCCGAAAACACGTAGACTCCACGATCATTGAACGTGAAGGCAAACGTCGCGATCGTCGTCAACGGATCCTTCAACTGGTCCTTCAGCTGTCGGAAGGCACCGTAGTCAAAATTTGGATTCGTGTTGTACAAAGAATCCTTTTCATACACCGGATAATGAGTTCGGTCAGAAGGGATGGACCACAGCATGCCTTCGCCTTTCTTGAGGCAAACGACAGGTTGATCAATACCTGATGGTAGTGTGCTGGAATCGCGAACAGTTACGGAATGTGTCATGAACGTAGACGAAACGGCCACAGACGTGTTTCGCTTTCCAATCAACAAAGAATCCAAATAAGAAAAACTTGCATCATAAACTCCTCTGAATCCATCCGAATACATGTGAGTTACAAGGAATCCACAACTGGAGCCGATTCCGACGGAGCGACATTGCACAATTCCGGTCATGGACGATGTGTTGTAAGACGAATACGACCCTGATACAGGGTCCTTCTGAACCAGCATCTTCATAGACTGATCATAATAAACAAGACGCTGCTTTGCTCGACAAGCTTCATCGCAAACAGTGTCCTCGTCTTGCAATTCAGAACACTCACAAGCACCTGTGTTGGGATTAATTCGTCCACCACCCGAAACGCATTCTTTCGAGCAACTGTACGTGTCCGCCACGCAAGAACCCGTGTGGGTCCTGGCCTGCAAGGAAGTGCAGCGATCAAAAACAATGGGCTGGCAGTCGATTGAAGAATCCTCCTGACTCACAGTCAGCTCTTCCGAGTAAAACACGTATCTCGGTTCACAGATGCAGCTTCCATCATACTCTTGGAATGCTCGATGTGTGCCATTACACTTGCATTCTGTCGCACCTTCAAATGAGTACGAAGACGACCCGCACGGTAGACAGGATGACTGGCCCGTCGTCGGATTATACGATCCCGATTTACAATTCAGGCAATCCGAACGAGAACCTTTGCCGCTGTCGGGTTGGTATGTGCCTGCAGGACACTCCAACTCCGCATAAGAGCCAGAAGGACAGTATGTTCCTGGCTTGCAAATGCGTCCCTTGTGCAGCGACTCGTCAGTCGGAAACTCTTGGATCGTAGAGCCATAGCAAATATATCCTGCAGGACACGCAGAACAGTATGAGCGATCGGGAGCCGCGCCGTACGTACCCTTGGGACAAGCTTGACAACTGCTATTGGAAGATCTATCGCTCGTGCCGTTGTTCAAGTACGTTCCAAGCGGACACAACGTCGGTTGCCACGACAGAGGTGGGCAGTACGTGCCGATTGGGCAGTACATAGGAAAAGACGTCCCATTCGTACAGTAGTAGCTGCCAGGACAAGGGACGGGAGAAGTAGACCGATCTGGACAATAGTATCCCGCCGGACAAGTGATGGGATATATCGCACCAGCCGGGCAGTACGTGCCGCCTGTGCAAGGAATTCGATACTCAGTGGCATTTGGACAGTACGAACCGTCGGCACAGAGAATCGGTGCAGACGAAAGCGCAGGGCAATAACTACCCGCAGGACAAGAAATTGGAGAAGAAGAACCGCTAGGGCAGTAGGTTGCACCAAGACACCCTGTTGCCACCACAGTTCCGTTTGAAGCACAAACAAAGCCAGCGGGACACGCCCCGCAAGACGTGACGTTCATTCCGTTCTCATCAGTTCTGTTTGTGCCTTGAGGACATAAAACAGGAACTGACGATCCCATCGGGCAATATTGCCCAGGAGGGCAGGGATAATTCACGTATGTAACCGAGGCATTATTCGGACAGTAGTATCCTGCTGGACAAGAGAGACACCAGGTCGAGTTCGTAGCCCCGGAAACAGGGTTATACGTACCCACAGGGCACGCGTAGACAGGCGAACTAAACTGGCAGTAATACCCAGGTGAACACGGGGACGGCACAGGATCCCCAGCAGTACAAATGTATCCAGCAGGACACGGACCACAGACGCTAGAGGTCGTACCTCCCACTCCAGCATTCACAGTATTCCCTGTACATTGCGTCGGATACTGCGCACCTTGCAGACAGTAATGGCCCTTGGGACACAAAGACCCTCGGGAATCTCCAACAACATACGGTGGGTTCGGTTGCGAATTTCCAAAATAGCAAATGTAGCCTGCTGCACAGTCTCCCGTCACCTGTCCGTCAGTGCAATACTTGCCGGAAGGACATGGGAAGCAACCAGACGCCGACGAAAGCCCCGTGGTGTTTCCCACAGTGCCCGAAGGGCAAACGACGGGATCCGCAGTCCCTGCAGGGCAGTAAAATCGCAAAGGGCACGTAATCGGAACAGAAGAGTTTCCAGAACAATAATAACCAGCAGTGCAGGTTTGGCATGATACTGCATTTGAAGAACTCTGGTACAAACTCGGAGCGCAGCCAATGGGCAGCGATGAACCTGTCGGACAATAATGACCAGGTGGGCAGATAAAGGCAGACGGAGTCGCAACTGCCTGTCCTGCAGGGCAATACCAACCTGCTGTGCAATCAACGTTTGGAGCGGTTAAACCAGTGATGGTACAAGCTTTGCCAGCAGTACAAGCAGTGCATTGCGAAGCCAAAGACAGTCCTTCAACGTTCGAAAACGTTCCAGCCGGACAGTTGGTCGGTGACGTAGCGCCTGGTGTGCAATAGCGGCCAACGGGACAGAGGCCATTTGACGATGGATAAGCACCGGCCGTCGTTGGATTCGGAATAACAGATCCGGATGCACACCAATGTCCAGATGAGCACAGCAAGGACGGCTGAATGATGCCACTCGTCGGGCAATAGAATCCCGTGCTGCACGGGAAGCAATCCGAGGACGTGGAAAGACCGGTAATATTGTTGAATGTTCCAGCAGGGCACGGAGTCCCATCTACAGCCCCAGATGGACAGTACCTTCCCGTTTGACATGGAAGAGTGGCCGTCATGTTCGCGAACGGGCACATACGACCTGTGTCGCAGACATCACAAGACACCTTGCCTTGGACAGGAGAATACTTTCCCGCTGGACAGCCACTCGGAGCTGCAGAATTCGCAGGACAGTAATAGCCAATGGGGCAGACATATCCAGTTAATCCATCGTTAGGAGTCGGGCTGGAAGCACCACGGACGCATACGTACCCCGCAGAACACACTCCATACTTGTCAGTTGTAGAGTTTGCATTTGGACAATAATAGCCTGGTGAACAAGGGAGGCATGAATCATTCTGGGCATATTGTCCCGCAAACGGGTTGTATGTACCGGCCGGACACACAAGCGGGGCCGAAGAGCCTGTCGGACAATAGGCGCCGGGTGGGCATACGGCGCTAGATGGCGTGGAACTATTTGATCCGCCAGTGCAGTAGTATCCAGCAGAGCAAAATCCCGTTGGTTCACGCAATCCGGATGACGCACAATACATCCCTGGAGTGCACGACTTGCATTGGGACACATCCCAGATACCAGTGACATTTGAGAATGTGCCAGAAGGACAAGGATACGACGCTGGAAGACCTGTGGAGGATGGGCAGTAGTATCCTTGAGGACAAGGCTGTGGTTCGAGAGGATACCCAATCGCAATCGTAGAAGAGAACGCAACAGCCAGCAGAAGAGCACACAACGGCTTCCACATGGTTTGGGCGCGAATTGGTATTGATGTGAATACGCGTAAATGAAATAAAGCAATATTACTTCGCTATGTTCAGTATCGCAATGTCGTTCGTAAGGTGATAAAATAATTAAAGGGGATCGATAAATAAATTTAAAAAACACTCGAAAACAACGTAAAAACCAAAAACGAAGAACAAGAAGCGCACAGAAAGAAGAAGAAAAGGAGATTCCCGTCTGTTCATGAAAGCTCCCGAACTCCGAAGAGGTGATGAAATACTAATACGGAAGCAATGCCAAGCACATAGTCCATCCACGCACATCAACGTCTACAAATCGCAACTCCCCGCCAGCTCCCACGAACAGAGCATCACTTGATGCAGTGCAGAACGTTACAGCACAGAACAGCTCGGTGTTTTTGGACGCAGACCAGGAAAAGAAAACAAGAAGAAAGGAAAAGGGAAAAAACACTTTTCGCAGATCGTCGCTGCGAGTTCTGGGCTTTTTTAACAATCTGTTTGCCACCGCGCCTGACTACGATGACGATTCCGCAATTTCTCGCTCCTCGCACACCGCGCCAGGATCCTCCCGTGGATCCTGCAACAGAAAACGTTCCGTTCGGAAGTGTCAGCAAGGAAGACACGCAGTATTTGTGGATGGACTGGAAGAATGTTCTTTTTCATCCTTGGAGAACACTAGAGGATTGTGACGTTGTTCTGGAGGACTTTGTCGATGGAATCCGTACCAAGTCTTCCAGAATGTTTCTGTACGCTCCAATGGCGTTTTACTTTGCAATTTTCTTTCTCCATGTTTCTCCAATGATCTACATCATTGCAATTGCTGTGAGCATTGTCCGCACAGTTCTTGTTTTCGGGCAACGCAAAATATACCAATTGCGCAAGATTGACCCAAGGAGAACAACAGCCACGGGAGCTCGCATTCTCGCGTCTCGAAACCTCTCTCCGCGAGAAATATCGTACAACATCCCTTCCCCCGAGACGGAAGTAAATCTCGATTCTGTAGCGCGTCACAATCCGGTGTCTTCTCCGCTTTCCTATTTCTACAAGCTCATCAAAAATGGGAAGAAAGATTCAGACTCGAGAGGATACAGGACTGTTTGCGACAAGTGCTACGAACTGGCTTTGTGGGATCCGTCTCGTTCTTCATTGATATGGATCTGTTTTTCTTCTCCAGTACACGTATGCATTATGGCTGTTCTAGCTGGTTCCGAAGTGGATTCGATGTGGAAATTTCTGTTTGTGTGCATGCTCCTGGCGCTTTCGTTGTTCTTCTATTTTGTCTGCTTGTCCTTCACTGAAATGGCAAATGACATGCAAATCGTTCATAAGGAGGCTGTTGTGTGCGAAAGAGAGGCCGGCCAAAGTATCCTTGCTGCCGCCAGTCCGCGGAACAGCAGCAGCAGCCTCCCAATGCGTGCTTATCCAGGTGTCGATGGAGTAACGCGCCGACTTCCGTTTACTCCACTGTTGCAGACTCCTCCCAGTTGACGTTTCTGCTGCGTGCTCCTTAAATTCTGCGTTCTTGTCCGTCGGACTGGTAATGCGCCAACGTATGCTGACTATTCTCGCCTTCTTGCTCATCGTTGGGCATCGATTTGCCTCGTGCCGATCTCCACCAATGGTGGCTTGGTTTTATGGGGAAAAGTCCGGCATTGAAACCGATGTTGCTTACCAAAAAACCACTCCAAAAATATGTCTCGCATGCTGCGCCTCAAACAGATTTTTGGCGTAAAGGGACTTTTCACAATCCGCATCAGCGCCCATCCAATGAGTTCCCCTGTTGGGTGGGACATCCGTGGGTCTGCGCACCCCAAAAAACAGAAACAACCTATTTTCCTGTTCAGAGCTCTCGAATGGATCAATTAGTGCATTCGCTAGAAACCGTTTGGACTTTTTGTGATCTTTCATTCTCTGTTTTCAATCGAGCAGATGTTGTATTTATTGTTGATTGGCAATGGTGTGCGCCACAGAGAGGCAGACAGACAGACAGACAGAGAGAGAGAGGGAGAGAGGCCGAGAGGCCCCCCGCGGCAGAGGAATCATCAATAACAAGGAATCGATCATGAGTATTCGACAGTTTCTCATTGGGCCTCGACTTGCACACCTACGCCGCCGCGACACCAACAACAACGACAGCAACTGGTAGCATTCAACAGCAGCGTCGACGGCTGTAAACCAGCCATGCTATCCGATGATATATCACAGCCGTCCACCAGACGTTTTGGGCTGGAGAGTTATTATACCAAAGTGAGATTTTTGGTGTTGACGGAAAATACTGCAAGGATCTGTTGAAAAGTTTGCAAGGCCAGGGCGGAGAGTTGCCAGAACGAATGCGGGAATTCTTGGCTCTTGTGGGAAGACTGAAGACACAGTTGCGAACTGGCTGGACTCGGTATCTTCCAGATGGCGCTCGATGTGAATCCGTTTCTGATCACATGTACAGGATGTCGATTCTGTGTTTCACTGCGCCTGCGAATTTGAACCGGGATCGCTGTGTCCGCATGGCATTAGTTCACGACTTGTGTGAGGCAATTTGCGGAGACATGGTTTTGGTATCCGATCTCGAGAATGAAGAAGACGCTAAAACTATTTTGTCTGTTCGTTCAAAGACCGAAAAACACGAGATTGAAAAGAAGTCGCTTGCTGTTATTGTGGATGCTCTTCCAGAGAACCTGGAACACCTCAAACTCGAAATTGTCGAGCTATGGGAAGAGTATGAAAACCAATCAACAGACGAAGCACGGTTCGTGAAGGAGTGTGACAAGCTGGAGATGATCGTTCAGGCCTCCGACTATGAACACCAGTATCCTTCCATCAATTTAGGAGAGTTCTACCGCGGGGTCCGAGGATTGATCAAAACTCCACATCTTCTGGACGTTCAAAAGGAAGTTGATAAAGAGCAATAGTTGGAACCACAAAAATTGGGGAGCGTGGGAAGCTAATAAAATGAAAACGTAACTTTCCACGCTGCGGTTTTTCTTCCAACGTTGAAAGTGCTGTCCACTTCGTCTTGTTCTTTCGCTTGTCAGTTTGTTGTTGTTTTTTAATTAAGAAAACGGGATCCTGGAACCACAGAAGAATCAGCAACTTTCACCAGACAAATTGGAGATCTACTGTCTTTGCTTCTGAAAGTGTGCAATGACCTTCCCAAGACCCTCTGAGAGAGGTACGAGCGGCTCCCACCCCAAAACCTCCTTGGCCTTGGAAATGTTCGGCCTACGTCGCTGGGGATCATCAACTACGGCATCCTTGAAAACGATCTTTGAGGTGCAGCCTGGAACCATTTTTCGCACAGTCTCTGCAATCTCCTTCACAGTATACTCCGTTGGATTTCCAATATTAACTGGACCAGTCTCCGAGGGATGGTTCATAAGAGTCTGCAGGCCCCGGATCTGATCCTGCACAAAGCAAAACGACCGAGTTTGTAACCCATCTCCGTATATCGTAATGTCGCGGTTGTCCAGAGCTTGCGTAACAAAATTGGAAATCACACGTCCATCCGATGCGCTCAAGCGCGGGCCGTAAGTATTGAAGATCCGAACAACTCGAATTTGTGTTCCACGAGTTCGGGCGAAATCAAACATGAGAGTTTCTCCAATGCGCTTCCCTTCGTCGTAACAAGCCCGAGGACCGGTGCATGAGACGTTGCCACGATAGTCTTCGACCTGAGGATGCACCAGCGGATCTCCGTACACCTCGGACGTAGACGTCACAAGAATTCGTGCGCCAACAGCAGTAGCATACTCGAGGGCATACAACGTGCCTAAGAAACACGTCTTGGCAGTGTGAATTGGATCCTTCTGATACAGAGGCGGGGATGCAGGGCAGGCCATATGATAGATCTGATTGAACTTGTTCTCCTCCAGCGAAGAATCAAAAGGTAAAACATTGATAACATCATGTTCCACAATCCGCAGGCGGTCACCAAAGTTGCGAATGGCATCCGCAAGGTTCTCGCGATTCCCTGTCTGAAAATTGTCCACAACCGTCACAAAATGCCCCTGCGAAAGAAGAGACTCCACCATGTGGGATCCCAAAAATCCGGAGCCGCCAGTTACAAGAATGCGCATGCTCGTGAGCCCAAACTGCCAACACGCAGAAGCACCTGAACAAAACAAACAAAACAACAACAACAAAAAAGATGAAGAGAAGAAGAGAAGAAGAGGAGAAGAAGAAAAATAGACAACAAAATTATGCAAGAAAGCCGAAAAGGGGATGTGTCGAAAAACGTGGGTGTGCCGAAAGAAACCTGCGACACATCGCAGCCAGCCTGCCGCTGCACGCATTGGGATGGGAAACTTGAAGTCGCTGTGGTCCCAAAAAAGCAGATTTTTCGGCGTTTCACTCACTTTCACAGAAAAGATGGTGTCGTCTGAAGCACGAATGCACATCACGAAGCAAGTAGAACATGGGGCTTTCCAAGAAAATATTTTCTCCAGCGGATGTGGATACGTTTGAGAGAACACGAGCATTCAAGTGTTATCTGCATCACATGCAGCAGCTGTCGGCGGCAGTACAAGGAAAGGCACTTCACAGTCCGTCGTATGTTTCTCCACATGATTCGGTGAGGAAAGTACAGGGCTTGCTTCATGAAATTAAGAGGTGGGTCATGGACATAGAGCCAATGCAACAACCCCAAAGGTTTGGAAACAAGGCGTTTCGGACGTTTCATTCCAAGTTGGTTTCGGATTCTGAAGCACTGATCCACAAGCATCTGCAGTTTGAGATTCAAACCGGACACCACGATGTCTCGGAGCTATGTGGTTATCTCCACGGAGGGTTCGGAAACGAGACGCGGATTGACTACGGAACAGGGCATGAAGCTTCATTCTTCGGTTTCTTGATTGTTCTGCTTGAGTGGCAGTTTCTGGAAAGTGCCGCATACGAAGATGTTGTGCTCGTCGTGTTTTTCGAGTACTTCCAGCTTGTCCGATTCATCTTGGAGCGATATAATTTGGAGCCTGCTGGATCCCATGGCGTTTGGGGCCTGGATGACTATCACTTTCTGCCATACGTCTTCGGAGCGTCGCAATTAATTGGAAATCCAGAGGGTATTCAGCCCCAGGATGTTATGAACGAGCTAACTGTGAAGCAATACGCAGGGAGCTATTTGTATGTGTGTTGTGTTGACATTATTCGTCAAATTAAACGTGGACCATTCGGAGAACATTCTCCGATGCTGCACAGCATTTCCCAGGTGCCGTCGTGGGAAAAGACTTTTCAGGGAATGGTGAAAATGTACCGAGCTGAAGTACTTCTCAAGTTCCCAGTAATCCAACACTTCTTGTTTGGAAACACATTGTCGTTTGTGCCAGTGTAGTCTTTTTGGTTTTACGGTTCCCCTTTCGTTGATACTCGTTGTTTGTTGTTGATTGGGACTCTTCCTGGCAGTTCTTGTGGACTCTCCATCTTTGAGACTGGGTGATGTCCAATAAAAATTGGGTCTACGGAGAGAACCTCCCTTTTTGGTTTCCATTGTGATGTTGTTTGCTTGTTATGTTTTTGTTTTTGTTTATGTTTATGTTTATGTGTTGTTGTTGTTTTTTTGCAGACTGGACCAAAAATAACAGGAGACACGCGTTATAAAAAACGGTCATTCGTCCAGTAGTCGGAGCAGCTGTCGAATGTTCAAGTGACCGATGGTGCTCTTGAACAAAGATGCAGATGCAATGGAAACATAATCAGAAGAGAAAAAGAAAAAGAAGAAAAAACAAATTTCTGCAGTAGCACAAGACAGAAGAAGATCATGGCATCCAAGGCTGCAAAGTTCCGCGTTGTGTTTGTCCGACATGGTGAATCTACATGGAATCGCGAAAACCGATTCACGGGCTGGACAGATGTGGATCTGTCAGAAGCCGGACTCGAAGAAGCAAAGGGAGCTGGACGAGCCTTGGCAGAAGCCAAGTTGTCATTTGATTTGTGCTACACTTCCGTTCTGAAGAGAGCTATTCGGACAGCAAACTTTTGCTTGGAAAACTTGGACATGTTGTGGCTGCCTGTTCGAAAAGAATGGCGCCTGAACGAGCGGCATTATGGAGCTCTGCAAGGATTGAACAAGTCGGAAACTGCAGCAAAGCACGGTGAAGATCAGGTGAAAATCTGGAGACGCTCGTATGCCATCCCGCCCCCACCACTGGAAAACGTCAACTATGCTGAGCTGTTGGTGGGGCCATATGCAGGGCTTTCCCCGGCAGAATTTCCGAAGTCGGAATCCCTGAAGGATACCGTCGACCGTGTTCTCCCTCTCTGGCTTGGACCAATGACCGATGATATCCGCAGTGGAAGGAACTTACTTGTCGTTGCTCACGGAAATTCTATTCGTGCTCTCGTCAAATACTTGGACAATGTTCCCGAGGAAGAAATCGTCGAACTGAACATTCCAACGGGTATTCCGTTGGTGTATGAATTGGATGAGAATCTTCGACCTATCAAGCACTACTATCTCGCCGATGAAAAGGTTCTTGGCGAGAAGATGGCGTCTGTCGCGAATCAGGGTAAGGCAAAATAAGAATCAAAATACCTGTCCAAGGTTGTTTTCTGCTTTTGTTGCACAGTAGTGCAACGTGGAAGAATGGACAATCCTCTTTCCTTCGCAATGGGAAATTAAAAAAGTACTCGTGGAACAACCTATGATATGATCAACTTCTTTTAGAAAACGTTCCATACTGCGTCTCGCATCATTTACTTGCAGAAACCGAAAACGACTGCAAAATGCGGTACCGCCGAACTCCGACACGAAACACCTATGATGCATCATTGTTAGAACATGCACACTTTCTAATTAAAGGGAGGAATTTTCGCATCTATCTCTGGAAACCCCGGAGAGGAAAAAAACATTGGCGAAACACCAGGGAGAACGTGAATTAGAAGACCAATCTTGTGACCTCTTCGCTACGGCATTCGGCGCCGTCCTAAAAAAACTTCATTCAACATGACATCCGCACTAAACTCCGAACACATGCACCTCGCGCCATCCGGCTGAAAAGACAGAGAGTGTCAAGAAGAGAAAACTGCCAAACATCAGTGAACGGCGGAAAGGTGCAGAATATCAAGTAAAAATGGGCTGGCGAGGAACATCGACGCAAACAAGTAAGAAAATAAGAAAGAAACAGCGCACAGGCAGCTGAGAAGAGAAGATCTGGACTGAAAGAAGTTGGAATCCGAAAGGACTGACACAGAACTACGCAACACAGTCAGGAAGAAAACGGCGAAAAACGACTGTTTTAACGACAACAAAACCGCACAGTTAGTTCGCACAAACTGCTGAATCTTCAGTAGTTTCGAACAACAAAGGCAGAATTGGAAGCACGAAACGGTGAACAGGCAGAGTTCTGCCTACGGGTGACGTTCAGAACGTTCGCTTCTAGCCAGGCAGCGTTTCTAAACGATCCGTTGATATTGTCCAGATGCACGATGCCGTTGATGCTGGAAGAGAATATTGAATGCGAAGATATTGCAACAGTGAACGCAATGCATTCTTCATATTTCCAACCGTGGACAGTATCCGCAGAATTCTTTGCTGAACAGACGGTTAACACTGTCTTTTGATCCCGCATCACATTTCAAAAATCCGAAGCAGCAAGAATTGGACCATGAAACTGTGAGGGGATTGAAATCTCAACATTCAAATGATTCCAACCTGTGTATTTAGGAGAATTTCATACGTGCAGTTCCAAGAATTATGATTTCACACAAATTCAAAATGACTATGGTGCACTATCATGTGAAAGCTGGTTCTTTTATGTTGATTCCGTACACTCTTGCTCGCAACATTGCTCCATTTCCATGTACTGTGTTGGAAATGCACATCGAAGCAATCCACAAGCAGCGATAACTGTCTGGTGCTGTGTCTCCCATTAGCGTCGTCCAACAAGGTTTGCTCATCAAATTCCACATAATGTCGAAATATGTACTTCGATTCCTGTTTTCCTTCTATTTTTGCAGTTTGTTTTTCTTGCATCTGATTGATTAGCCGCAGATAGCACCTTTAGTGGGTTTGTCTCTTTCGATGTTTTCCCGGCTGTTGTCCTCTATTCAGAAGAAGCTTGTTTAAAAATCCGGAACGTAGCCAGATCCATTTTCTGCAGTCTTATCCAGAATACTGAAATAGCACTCTCCATTTCTTCACTGGCTGTTGGCCTGCTACGTTTTTGGTGTTTGCCGGAATCTGTGAAACGTTTTTGTGGAGCTGGCAGCTTGTGCGTGTCGAACTTTTGGGACGACGGGTGACGTTCTCCATTCACATCTTGCATTTGCCGATTAGCAGTTGCAACAATTTATGACGTCGTTGTGTTTGCCATATCCGGCCGCTTTTGCTTTAGCGACACCGTGATGTCCTATGAATGTGGGATTTTTTGAGTTCCGCCGTCTCTTCCAACATTACACTGCATTTTCTGGTACAGAACTTTCCCGCTAATCTGTTCATTACTATTTCTCTCTCTTTGGACAACTTCTTTTCCCACGGTCAGTCGTCTTTCTGTTTTCGGTGCTTTTCTTGAGCTTCTGCAACTGTTGCCGTTTGGTTCTCACATGATTTTCCTCCAAATTTTTATCGACTGTGATTCGTTTACCTATTAATCTTTTAACTTTTCCGTTGTATTATGGATGTTCGTAATCTCTTTTATGAAGTCCGTAGCCACGTTTGCATTAACTCTGGGCTTCGGTCATTCTTCCATCCCCAAAACTCACAGTTGGTCTGGATTACTATTGGTGCAACGATGTAATAGGACTCATGCCCCGTCGCTGTCGGGATGCACGATCAAGTATTCCCAGCAGAAGTTGGTTTATCTGCTGGCACAGTGATCGGCTTTCATACTGCTGCAGCCCCGGAGTCCCGATTTTCTGAAGTTTTTACCATTTTTGTCAAGTGTTTCTCTTCTTTGATTCGGCGCGATTCTCCGTTTTCCTTTTCATGTTCAGTGTTGTCAGGTGATTGTCATTTGTTCATTGCTTTTACAATGCGATGGCCGGGCTCCCGCCGACCCCCCCTGCCAGCTGTCGTTTTATTTTGTCTTCATCTGCTTGCATTCCTGTCCTCTTGCATGAGCAGACTGCTGTTACCATCAATCTCCTCATTGCAAACGGACTGGTTTTGCGATAGGGGATGATTCTTCTGTTTTGTTTCCCCCCTGCGATTCAAGAAATGGAAATCAACGAAATCGATTGTTTAAAGCGAAGTTGTCAAAAATCAACAGTCAGGGTCAAAAAGGTTTTTAGGGCTGTTGTTTGTGATGGATCCGTCGAATAGCAGACTCACCGAAGCCTCGGACAGAAAAGTTCGATTTTCCGGAACTTCGGATTACTCAGCTGCTGCGCGTGTGGCGGATGTGAGCATATCAGCTTCGGATCTTAGACGTGCTTCGGCGTATCCTGTTTCCATGTCTCCGAAACCAGAAGCTGATTTGCGACCGATAGACCGACTCCCAACACCTGGGTTGGGGTCAAGAAAACCACCAGCACCTCGCAGCCCTTCCCCAGGATGGGTTGAAGGGATGGACGGTCTTGGGGTTGTAAATCTCCCATCAATGTCACGTTCAAGTACACTTGGTTTGCGTCAATCACAGGAAAATTTGGATACCTCATGGACAAATGTTTCACAGATCATCCGTGCGACTGAGGATTCTAGAAAGGCGAGAGCCAAAACCTATGACGAATTTGTCAAATTCATCGCAAGTTCCTCGAACGTTGGTGGAGAGTTGTCTGCCAAAGACGTTCTAACGCTTGCAGCTTTCCCTGTTTCGGAGCATTTTCAAGGAATTCTTGGACTGGAGTTGGAGGCTTTGCGGTCACTCGCAAAGGTTGTGTCAGTTCATGGTGGAGTTTCAGCAGCGCTTTTCTTGAAAGATCTCAGTCAACAAATCCAGGAATTATGCAACACCATGGCCTCCATAATGGATAATCTGCAATCGCATATGAATCGCTATATGAAATACTCCATTGGAAAATTGCCGTCAAGCAGCGCAAGAGTCCGGCATGCGGCTCCGCCATTCTCTCCCCCTGCTGGTTTTGGTACGAGGAGCAGTCCGCCTCCAGTCCACCAAACAGTTCACGTTCACATTCCTGAGTACTCCTTCAGTATGTTCAAGAACGCCAACGGAAGTGATGCAGTGCAGTCTCCATCGACAGACAGTATCTCGGATACTTCTTCTCCTGACTATTTTGAAGCTGCTCAATCAGGGGGATCATATTCCTCAAAAGCGTTACATGGGCCGCAAAGCGTTGGAGGGAGGTCCGCTTCGAGAATGCATGAAACAGCTTCGTATTCTCTCCAGAAGATTTTATCCTTTGAAGAATTAAAGAAAATCAAGCGGAGCGAACGAGAGCAAGAACTTGAGCTGAGGCGCTCTTTCCAACTGGCACAGGAAAGATGGGAGAAGGATGTTCTTGAACTGAAAGATCAAAAAGATCTGCAATATCTGGACTTCAAAAGACGACTGGATGTTGAGCGGACCACGTGCAATGAACTCCGATATGCGAATCGAGACTTGTCAGAAAAACTGGATGAAGCCAAGCGATGCCTGGAGCAACTGGGAACGAAGGTCATCGTCCAAAAACAAAGTTGCGAAGACGAAAGCACGCAAACCGATGTTATGCAGTCGGAAAATTCATGCAGCCGTGCATACCCTTCGTTAAAGGTGCTTGCATTGCTCTATCAACTTTTGCGTCCGACAATGGAAGCGCGCATGCATCTGTCATTGCCTCCAATCCGACCTCCGGCAGGGGACAAGTCCGTACAAACAGACGAACGTCCTCAAAACATTCGAGTATCATCAGACTTGCTGATTGGTCATGTTCGAAATGTGCACAGTGTAGACCTGCACAAGCACGATGGAAATATGTCCGATCGTTCCTCCTCTTTTTCCTCCATCGATGAATCTCTTGACGGCGGGCGACATGAGCTGACTTCACTTACATCTATTTCACTCACACGACCTTCAGTTGACGCGTCTTCGGCAACCTTTTCAGAGTTCGTGAAACACGTACGAGCAAGGTCGTCTTTCTCGAAAGACACACTGCCTCCCCTCAAAGTTACTCGCGAAAACTCCGAGACCTTCCTGCATGTCCCAGAAAAAGGAAATGCTGCGGCCGCTGCGACTCCCCCCCATCGAGGCCGTCAATCGTCCAATGTGCCGTTGAATCTTTCAGAATCAGATTCCGATAGCGACTTGAACTCTCCAAGCCACAGATACCATCAATCGACTTCGTCATTGTCTAGATTGCGATCCAATTCAGGAAGTTCTGTTGGCCACGTTTCTGCATCGGACAGTAAGAGACACCGTGCAACTCCAACGTCTTCCAGGTCTTACGGTTCTGACCGCGATCCAGATGATGTCTCCATCTCTGCTCGTGAAGGATACAAAGACCGGATTCGAGATGGCGGTTCCCTTGAAGGAAAGGGGTCTGTGATGTCCATGACGTCTTTTTCGGCTGTGATTGCTGCTTCTGCAGTGGCAAAGAAGAAAATCGCTGAATTGCAGCTCAAGAAAGCCAAAAGAGAAGACGCCCGTCAAAAAGCTAGATTGCTCCGGCAGCTTCCAAAGAATGAACTGCTTGAAAGAACGATGCAAATTGCGCCGAATCCATCCCAGGGAATCAGTCAGTCGCATCCAATTCGATATCAACCAGGGCCGTCCCCGATTCGAAGTCTTGGATGGATTCTTGAAGTTGCAAGAGACTTCTGGAAGTACGCAGAGAATCTGTTGCTCGACCCGCAGTCAGGCGATCCTGTCTTCCAAAAGTACACACTGGATGCTGTCCTCAGCAATTCCAGCTTCCAAATTCGAAAGACAGACGGTGTGATCGAACGTACCAGGAAACCCAAAGAAGAAAAAACAACCAATTCCAAGGATTCACGCATGTTAGTTTCCGACGGTTCGTCCTCGACTGGAATTTGGAATTCGCCAATGCAAATCTTATCGTCGTCTCGTAGTTCATCGCCAAGCACAGTTGACCACCAGCAGTCTTCCCGCACTTCGGGTGACGAAGAGGTCGCGGATAGGACTTCCAACTCGGGGTCCACTCCGCCGACAACGCGATCGAATTCAGCCGCATCCATTACTTCATCAGGAAGCTTTCAAAATTCCAATATTAACGTCACTCCATTCCACATCTTCTGCCTTTTCCTAGAGGAATCACGGGCTACTCTTGGTGACGTCGGCGAATGTGTAGTGTGGAGTTGCGTTGAACATGCAACCAGAAACACTGAAGTTGAGGATTTCTCAAAGTTCATCTGGAAACAGTGGAATATGTACGTGCTGGTTGCGTTCCTACGAGTGCGGAAGCTTATTCGAGAAGAGTTGCCGATGTCCGTTGTGAACCAAGGTTCCGGAGATGCACACATCTTCACTTATTTTGTACCACTTCTCATTCGACGATGTGTTCCAGAAGGAATTAGAATGTCGGAACTGCTGCAGAAATGTTTCGATACAGGGTTCAAGGTTCGCGAAGGAGATGCTCTCTGGCAAGTCACTGCCGCCGCACCCAGTTTCGACACCTCTACACTGTCTCCCGGATCTTTGAGGCATAGGATGATTCTGGATACAGAGACTGTTCTCCGGGACAAAAGCAAATGGGTTGCAGTTCGGGTAATTGATTTGCTTCATTGGCTGGCGGAAGAACTGTACAAAAGAACCCGGCTTTTGAACTAAATGTACATGTACAAACAGCGGAATTCATTAGACAGACAGTAAATTACTTTCTGCGATCTCTTGGCAGATTTTCAGAATGGCGGCCTTCCGATCTGAAGAAAAATGACCAGGGGTGAAAGATTCTAAATCCACAATTCCGACAACTGCATCATCCACCACAATCGGAGCACATAATTCCGAGCGCACGCGCCCGTCGCATTCATAGTACGCCCCATCATGTGCGGCCACATCCTCAATTGAAATCACCGCCTTGGTCATCGCAACCCGGACATTATTCGAAACGTCTTTCAATGAATAAGGAAAGAAGACACGCGAAGGTGCTCCGATGTATGACATTTTGATGAGACACTTTTCGTTTGGAAACTGCGGGCAGCAATCCATAAGCTTATAGATGCCCACCCATTCAGGACCGCCGGCAGCCTCCTGTAGCTTCCTCACCCACTTGGAGAGTGCAATGAGATTCGCAGTGACGGGATGATTCCGACGAACAGCATCGTCATCAGGAATGTTGAACACCCGTGTTCCTAAGTCGAACAGGTTTGGATCAAGCTCGTGCGAGCAGGTGAGTCCGTCTGCAGTAAGCACTAGCGGAACTCTCCACTTGTACAAGTCCTCCAGCTCCACGTGCGTCAGTGTCATCGTCGCTTGATACGTGTGATACGTGGATTCAAAATACAAAAACAGAACAACGCATTCTTCGTCGCATCTGTCGTCGGGGGCCCTATTTGACTTCAGAACCCTCCTCCCTGCAAAATTCGGGGGACTCACATGAGGTACAGCGTTTCTTTTTGGTGGGGAGAGCAGACAAACTCACGTGAGGTCTGAGCCCCCCCAGATTCTGATTCTTCGGTCGCATTCTGTCGACCCGCTGACGCAAATGCGATGACGTATGTTTCCAGGAATTCGCTCGTTTTAGTTGTCCAAGTCATTCGTCGTCATCATCTTCAACTTTGAAAGAATATCCGTTTGCTGTTTTGACCTTTGTGTTAGTAGTTATTGAGATTGGTTTTTCTTTTTTGTTTTTGTGTTTTTTAAATCAATAGTGTTACCACTCCACGAAGAATGAGCCAATTCAAGCGACTTATTCCGTATCTGGACCGCGTTCTTGTTGAGAAGGTTCTGCAGCCCGCAAAGACTGCGTCTGGTATCCTTTTGCCCGAGAGCTCGTCGAACAAGGCGCTGAACTGGGGTGTTGTTCGTGCTGTTGGTGCTGGTGCCCCGAATCGCGATGGCAAGGTTATCCCTCTTGATATCAAGGAAGGAGACAAGGTCCTCATGCCCGAGTTTGGAGGTTCCAAAGTCAACGTGGAGGAAGGCAAAGAGCTGTTCCTCTTCCGTGCCGAGGATCTTCTTGGAAAGCTCGAGTAAAACTCCCCGGGACTGGACTACCCCGGGACTTCTCCACAACATTGCAAAAAAATAAATTCGGTACCTTTTTCTTGCATCATAGTTTAGTTTTAATTTTTTGTTCTGCTTCTGGAACACCAATGGTTAGTGACGCCATCCGGCTTCATGGCCGTTCGGCATTGGTGGTTCCAGAAAGCCTCGGAACGAAACGGTACTGCATGCAGTAAGCTGTGCGACATCTGCAGGGTCCTGCACGGAAGGTAGAATGACCCACCGGGCCCCATAGCCTCCAGGGTCACGGATCTCGAAGACGCTCTCGTCATGCGGAAGCTTGTGCAGATTGAACCAAGCAGGAGCGCCAAGAATGCGGCGCAGCACGCCCTCGGCTGCGTTCGACACTGCAGAAGCAGGACCTCGAATAACTCCCCAAAACGCCGTGCTCGCATCACGATGCGCATGTTTACTCAGCGCCCGTCCCGCAACCGTCAGCACATTACGGTTTGCAAACACACCGCTGTGCGCCGCCCCAGGGGGTAAAGAAGTGGAGTCCAACTCACAGGTTGGAGACTGAGAATACGGCATGCGGGCAGCAAGGAGGCAATCGGAAAAGGACGGCGGAAGAGCGATGCGCAGATCTGAAGAGCCCACTGTTATCGGCATGTCTAAGAGAATGTAAAAAGCATCTCTCTCCACAGCCATTGCATCCCAGAATTGACTGCATCTGATCTCATCGACAAAGCATCCAAGACTGATCAAACTGCTGACTGTCATGGCAGCCCGTTCTATTCTCGCGTCATCGGATTTCGTATAAGAAAGCTTTCGATTGCTCTCGATCGTACGAATAAGATGCGTCATCTTATCGCGATCGCTCTCCCACAAAACCACGTTGCAAACAATGTGTAAAAGAAACGACGGCTGTTCAATGGTTTCTCCGTACCAACGATACCGATTTGCAGGCTCGCAAGTCCCCGAGGCTGCATGATCAGAGTACCACGTTGCAGCTGACGCCAAACCGCCACGAAGGCTTCGCGAAATCGACGGGGACAACTTGGATCTTTCAATCACGCCTCGAGAGACCTCATAGCATCTCCATACATGCTGGATGATTACCATATCTAGTCAGCCGGCAGGTGGCAACTGTGCGTCATACGAGTGTACACAAACCACGAGTTGTTTCTGTGGACCACTCTCTGTCGAGTGCCGAGAGCCTGAAACGGAAGAAAACACAAGGACTGGAGATCCAATATGCCCTAAACCCTGCTACCACCTGCACCGACACCGCAGCCGTGTTTGACACGTTCGCAGTTATCCGCAATGAATTCAAACCCGGGGCGAAAATCACAGCACCCCAACAGTTCGCGCCTGGAAATACGGGTTGAAACGAATCGATCGTCTCCGCTGGAAACAGTCATGCTGGCACTGGTATATTTGCGACCGATAAGTATTAACGTTTACTGTGTCGTGGCGGCATCAATCGTAGTGCATGTGGACATTGAAGTCATTTTATTTCTTCTTTTCTTTTTCTTTTTCGTTTTCGTTTTCAAAGTGTAAAAAATAATCTTTGGTTGATTTTATTTCCTTGTTTCATGTTTTCTGTCGACAACAACAAAGTTGTTTTTTTGAAGAGTATGTATGTCGAAGCGAACGTTATCAAAAAGAAGTACAACGTCAGCAGGCAGACACTCGCTCGGTGGGCAAAGCGGGGAAGTGGTGCGGAGCTAAAGTAAAAAGTGCTCTGATTTTTTATGAATAAAACACAAATAAAGGTGCACAGAAAGAAAGTGCAACAAGAAGGAGAAAGAGCGAAAGGAAGAGAGAGAAGAACCGACTACAGTCGCCACAGAAGGGTCATCTTTGCTTACTTTCTTACCCTTACACAAGTCCTCGAACTCTCTTCTCGTCACACACGTCTATCGCGGAAGCGTCGCAGAAGTTGTGGTTGCCCACCGCGACCGATTGTGTCGCTACGGTATCGAGTTTTGCGAGTGGCTCTTTTCGAAAACTAGGACAAAACTCGTGGTTCTCCACCACACTGCACCGGCAGGATCCAACCAAGAACTTGCCGACGACCTCCTCTCCATCGTCAACGTGTTTGTGGCACGGCGCAACGGGAAGCGTTCGGCCGCAAACCGGAAGCGACGCCGCGGAGAGACCCAAGAAAATCCGGAAGTTGTCCAGCGCGTCGAAGAAGGATCGTCGGCGGAAGTTGCGAAGTAAAACTGCGCGGCAGATGGTCACGTGGTCGCACTATCGCTTCCGGCAACATCTGCTGCACAAGGCGAGTCAGTATGGGAGGGAAGTTCTGATTGTGACGGAAGAGTACACGTCGAAGACGTGCGGGCGTTGCGGAAACACTCATTGGAAATTGGGAAGCAATAAGCATTTTTTCGTGCCCAAGTTGTCACTGCACCATCGACCGAGATTGGAATGGAGCGCGGAGCATTTATCTCAAAAATACGAGTCTTCTCGCCTCACGGGAAGACGTTGGGGCCTTTCCCGTCTCTGTTGGTTCTTGGGACCAACAGACTGCAACATTAATGATCACGATTGATTCTGATCGACCGTAATTAGTGTACAATAAAGGCGCAGACCATGCGCGTTCTCGAGAACTGTACGACAGCTCCGAGAGTGGCGCACCAACGTTGACGGGTGGGAGAACTGGCGCAGTAGCTCCAGATGCGTATTTTGAACATTGTTTTGCAGCTGTTCGCGAAGGCCAGCTATCGCACCTTCCACATGTCCCAGTCGTGCGCATTCAGCGACGGAAACAGAGTGGTCAGCTCTAATATGCTGGAGATGTGGAAGTGGCAGAATGCTGCTGCAGGGTAAGTGAATGGACTGACAATGAAACCGGTGACACAGAGGGAACCTACCAAGGTGCTGGACTCGTACCGCAGTTGTGGGGCGGGGGAGGGGGTACCAGGGGTTGCAGACGACGCCCGACTCACATCAGCACCTGCGCTTGCAGTCGCATCATGACACCGTCGGGATGCAAGAGGAGACGCCGTCTTCTTCACGAGAGAGTAATGTGTCGCATGTTGTCCCTGCAGCAGCGCAAGAAGACGGTGTTGACGACGATGCGGACGATAACGACGGGAGGAATGCAGATCCAACCGCAGCCCGAGTGTAAGACCAGCTAAAAAACGGAAGCTGGTGAACGAGGTGGTTGGATTGCGCAAGATGATTTTTAAATATTACATACGCTTAAGCTGTGGGATTGCAGCGGATTTTGAGAGAGCATTCGGCGAAGAGGGCCCCGCAGACGCAGGGTGTCCGGAACCGTGACGTTTGATGCCAACTGCTTTTGAAAATCCTTTCACAACGTTGATTCCCCACTTTCCAACATCCTTTACAGCTCCCCCAATGCCCTTTGGAATCGCCAGGATTCCAGTCTCCCGTGTTTCGCGGACAACTCCAACAACAGTATTCTTCAAGCCACGAATAATGCCAGTTGGGTTTCCGAGGACAGACAAGGAGCCAATAATGAGAGGAGACGAGAGCACGGAGTCCGTAAGATAGTGTTCAACAATCGCTTCTTGCAGCACTTCGGCGGATCCAAGAAACAAAACTCGGCGCCCGACGTGAGCACTCTGAGACTGTTGGGACGCACTGGCGAACTCGGTAGTGCGGCCAAGATCAGAAGCATAGTAGCTCTGGAAAGTGGATAAATCAAAGCTCAATCCGGTCGAAGTGGTAGAACTCGAAGCTGCAAGACCGCCGGAGACGTTGGAAGGAAACAGAAATGCGGAAGTGGAAATTCGCAGATGCGGAGCGTGAATTCTACCAACAGAAACGGATCCGTCGAGAGTCACGGAGGATATTTCTACGGGGGCTGAAAGAGCAATCACCACAGGCCGAGCGGATGGTGGTGGGCATCCTGGAAGCACCACCTCTTCGGGAAAGTACTGCAGAACATCTTTTCCGTGTTTCTGCACAAATGTGGAAAAGAGGACTTGCATCTGTGTAGCCCAGGAATCTTCTATCCGTAGCCCTACGTCCCCACAGACAGACAACACGGCACCTTCAGACAGATAAACAAAATCCAACACTTGATTCTTGGATACGGATAATGAGGGAACGTGCAGCATAAACCCAGGAACTGCAAGGACATGACCGTGCTCTGCAGACGAGCTTCCATCAAATACATCCACCCCCGAGCATGAGAACTTCAAAGATTTGATCAATTGCGCTTCAACTTGCGTTTCTCTGATGCACACTGAAGCAACAGCGTCAAACGAAGCCGGAGAAAATAACAGAACGCTGATTGTAGATATTTTCACAGAAACCGCTATGCCTGGATCCACAGGAACACGGACAACCAAGGAATGTAAGAAACCGTCTTCAATCGGCTCCGACGACATTGAAAACCGAACCAACAAAACCGAATTCGAGATCGAAATGCATACAAAAACGCCAGAATCTGGTAATTGGCAAGTCCAACAACCATCTTTGCCTCCGACAATACTAGGAACCGACAATCTTTGAAGCACATCCGTCACAGCTCCAGCGTCGTCAAGCACAATAAGTCGAACCACCAATCTCTTGTTGGGAGACGTCAGGAACATCTTTCCTTCCGGCCCGATATTACAGGCAGAAAACAGCGCCGGAACCTGCGCAGACTGGACAGTAATATGAAATGGAGATGTGTTCCAAAACACTAACGGACAAGGATTTGGGCTCAACGACATGGTTAGGATGCCCGTGGAATGGTCCGGAACACAGATAAGCGAAAACGGCGGACAGAATACCTCTTGCGGGCTGCGGATGGAAAAGGGAAGCGACCACTGACCACTGTCTCCAATCGAGACGCAAAGGAGATCGTCCAGTTTGCAAAAGATAGGGCAAGTGTCATCGGGAGAGACAAAGCCCACATTGTTCTCCTCGTGAGCTTCCATAAGCCGAAGAGGATGCGCCGTCATATTTCTTAAAAGAAAGCGAGGCCGCAATTCCACGCACACTCCAGATTTGAAACCAACACTCACAGCCAATGGAAGATCACCATGGAAAACATCAACGGTGCCGTGGAAGGACCACGATAAAATGACTGGTTCCCCGAATGCATCCTTCAAGAAGATTCCGCCAACGGATACCTTGAAAGACCAATCTGTAACCTTCAAAACAGAGCCATCCAGGACGCATCCAAGGCCTTGCAAGCACGAGGCAGTTCGTGTACGAACGAACGGAGCAACATGCACTACAATCGTCGAGAACAACATCGGGTGGCGACTCAGTGTAATGACCAGCTCATCCACCTGCAAAGACCGAGCCACCAGCGACTGGATCGTGTTATCCGAATCCTGGCGACAATTTTCCAGACAGTCCGGCGGGATTCTAACTGGGAGGCCTCCAACGACAACAGAAACATCAGCAAAAGGATCCGAAAAAGCCAAAACAGAAGCATTTTCAACTGTAGCACTCTCGTCGGAATCAACGATGAAACAAGGCGAAAGATGGCTGAATCTCCCCACAGAATCCGCTAGAGGTGTCAACAAGAAAAACTGCTGTTTCGCATTGCTGAGTACAACACTTGTGTCTACCACTTTTTTGCAAAGATGGAAGTCGGAGCCATAAACATCCGAAAAGAGACAATTCGGTTCAAATGTCGCACCGCAATTATTTTCTCGGACAGAAATACGACTCAGCAGCGATGGGGCCGTTGAGTGCAACAGGACATCGACCTCCCTGTCATCATACGATACTAGGGCCTTATCCACTGTGACTCCACACAATGCGAAAGATGTCAGGAAGGAAGGAATGGCGATCCGAAAAGAAGGCCTGATGCACAAATTCGCAATACACGGTCTATCCGTGCATTCCATCAGCTCCAAAATGACAAGATACGGACCGACGGAGACTTCCTGGCGGATATTGAGTTGCGAAAAGCTAAAGGACGACGAACTGAACGAATCAAGAAACAAATTGAATGAGGCCAATATCGGTACGTGCAACACAGCGGGAAACTCCGATATTCGATGCGGCCCACAGGAAATGGAGAACGGAAAACGCGACTGATTTTGAACAAAGAGGCTTCCAACTTCGGAATGATGGGGAGAGAACTTCGACAAACATCGTAACGTACGCAGAACTGCCGCAGAAACACGTAAGTTGACTCGCGGAAGCGCGGCTTCCATGCGTCTACCCAATAAAAACATCAGAGAAATATCGACTTCCATGCAATTCGGAATAGCCTCTCCGGTTTCGACATCCGGTAACGAACATGAAACTTCAGAATTCACAGACAGGGAATCTCCAAAATAGGAAAGAGCAAGTGGTCGAAGAAGGAGGTCGCATGTTAGATCACTCGAGAATAGCACAGACACGAGCACCTTCTCCGATTTGAATTTGATGCTTTGGCTGTTGCTCGGAGACTGGATATCAGGCGCGGGCGACGGCGACGAAGGCAGCAAGAGAGACGTGTTAATTTCTGAAACGAGGATCTCAAGATCTCGGATAAAGGACGGAAGATGGAAAGCAAAGATCTTCAAATGCAAAGATTTCAGAATGAAAGACGTGCTTCTGCCATGAACAAGAAGTATGGAAACGTCGCTCGCCTCCCCAGATACGAAGCGACCATCCACCTTCACTGTAGAAAAGCACACCGCCATTGCCTCATGTTCATCAGGTGCGTTAAATAGCTTGCCCTGAGAAAAGCGGATAGTCTGCACGATCTCTTCCGTAAACGCCACGGAAACAAGAAGCAGTGGGAAAGGGACATCAAGCAAAATTTTCGAAGAACTCGAATCGGAAGGGGTTTCCACGAGGCCGTGATTCTTGCTCTCGGCGGTCTTTTCCTCATCATCCGTGGATCCGGACTCAACGGAATGCGCGCTCATGGGAACCAAAGAAAAAGAGCGAGATGCATACTCATTGCAAAGACGCGAAAGCGTGACAACATCTGTTCCGGATATCCTAAGTTCCGCAAGATCAGCATCAGGATCTTCCACAATCCTGGAAATCGAAGAATTTCGAATCCATTTCACGGTCCCCAAAGGCAAGCTCACAATAGTCGATGTAAGAGTTCTGAGACCAATGCATTCGCTAACAACCTTCAACTCGAAATCAACATCGTCATGCAAGTGAAAATCTGTAATGAACAGAGAAAAACTTCCAAATTCCACAACGAACTTCGGAATCGACAGACGACTTTCCCCGGCTGCAACAGGAGGCAGAGTAACACGAAAATTGTCAAAGATTCGACAAGCAAGCAAATGCTCCTCCAAGGCAGAAGACGACTCCGTACACACCAGCGATAGAGTATCTGCACTCGGCACATGAAAAATGAAGGATGGCGAGAATGACATATGCCACACATCATACTTACCACCAGGGACGATAAGAATCGAAAGCGTCACAGGATCAACCAGCACATGGGATCTGCCAAACAGCATTCTTGCACGAAATGAGAGATGCGCCTCCTTGCCCTTTTGCTCAAAAACGAACTCTTTTCCTTCCAATAAGACAAGAGGAAGAACAGCAATGGTGAAGGAAGAAATCTCAACGGAAAGAGACGACGCTGCTACCGGCTCTTGCGACGCAACCGTTTCGGAAGATGCGTTCCCAGGAGACTGCCAGTGCCAGAAGCACACGAGCAATTTCGCATAGGGCAGAGCAACCTGAAGATTCCTGATGCTAACCGAGCGGGACGGCTGTGAAACCGAAAAACTCAGATCTTCAGCCAGAAGAAGCGTCTCTGAACCAGAGTGCAATGACAACGAAGTCTCAAACACTTGTGAAGACATCGAAAACGACAGTGACATGATGTCCAATCTCGTGATCGCGGGGTCCCAGGGAAATAAGCGCAAAGGAATCTCGACAAAAGAAACACAATGAGGAAGCCTGAACGCAAAAGAGGATGGAAGCGGAAGTCGTATAGGAGTGGCATCATGCAGTTCTGCTGGAGGATCAGCCGCAGGAAATAGTCCTGATACTGCACCGATTAGATCAAATACAGCAGAGAATGGTGCTAGATATCTCTTGGAAACCGTCTCCGACATCTTCGTAAGGAAGATGGCAACATCATCTACTGTCCACGGATCCATGCCAAATAGGGATAAATTCACAATCCAGCCAACGCTGTCCGCAAATGATATGAAGTCGCTCGGAAAGAAGGAGAATTGAGGAACAACAAATGAAGTGCGATCGCAATGGAAATCCTGAATGGAAACAGAAACTTGATCCAGCAAGGACAGCTTGAACGCTGCCACTGCAGCGGACTCCGCAGAGAAGGCAAGTTCGGATGCTTCCAAAACCACATTCAATCCCCAGCGACCAATGAAACTGCGGACACCCACAGAGAGCCTTTCCAAATTGACGAGAACGCTGGACATTGAGAATCCACAATGACCGCCAGAAAAGTCAAAATCAATGGCAGAAACAGACAGAACTCGAGAATTATCAAGTTTGGCATGTCGAACTTCCAATTCGCAATCCTCCGCGGACCAAGATACTGAAAACTTTGGGATATCAACAGTAACGAGAACATCAGTAACAGAAACATCTCTCGGTGCAGTGCGGGAATCAGTTCCATCCTCGCTGTGTAGCACTGTTCCCAAACCATCCAGAATCAGCGGACACAATCGAAGGATCGATGAGACCCACAGATTGCATCCAGAGAGAAAGTTATCTACAGAAATTGCAGAGCTTCTGCAAGAAACCTTGAGATCTCTGTCATAAAAACTAACGGACAAGCCGTCCACTTCGAATGCGCCGTTCCAGAGTCCGACTGTCCCCGCATCTACGCCGACAAACCCGTTGGGAAGAGTGTGCACCTGAATGTCGGCGGATTGAACAATAGGGACATCATTGAAGGACAAAAAGAAAGAAGCGCAATAGACGTGCAGAGCAACAAGAACCTCAATGGAAGATTCGGCAGAGACACCGACTTTTGCAGGCTTGACTACGGAACGTGGAGGCTCGGAAGACGACGAAGCGGAAGCTGTTGAGGAAGCAGCGAAAGATTTGCTGTTTGATGTAGCTTCCTCTTCCGCCGTAATGAAGGACCACATCGATGATAGCCAACCCTTTTGGGTGCTTGCCGCTGTCTCCGTCGCGACGACAAGAGACAGCTGCTCCGTCTCACGAACCACCTCAACTTCGTCTCTCACATCATCCACAGAGCCTTGCAGATGCAGAGGCTTTACATTAGCCGCGAGCAACAGAAAGGACTTTGCAATTCTCATACCAAGTTCCACCGACTCGTCCGTGAGACGAATGTTCAAATGTTTCGTCCGAACATCAGCAGTGAAAAATGGCTCATGCGGAAGGGGCTTCAGAAAAACATCCGAACGGACATCTGCATTCGTGTCGTCGACAAGAAAGGTCGACGTCAGCAGATATGCCACTTTTAACCCTTGAACTTGCGAACGTCGTCTCATATGCTTTAAAGGACCCTCTGGAGAATGACTCTTTGTACGCCCCAGTGCATCTGACGGTGATGAACTGCAGCAATCCAGCGACAGACAAAACGTGTCGATAGCCGTTTTCCCATCAACTACAATGATTCGTACGTTCCGGAGTTCAAAATTGACGTTGTGCAGAATAGAGTCCTGAAGCATCGAAAAATCAAACAGTACATCATCCAGCAGATCAAATTCCGAGCTCGCAGTCGTCACTTCCACAGGCACCGCCGTCGGTTTCTTCAATGGATCTTCCCGAAAATACACATGCTCATCCACCGCGATCCTCATTTCCAGACCTTCGATTACAATCTTTATGCTGTCGGACAGCAAAGACGACCAAGGGATCATGAGAGACAGGAAGGAAATGGAGCCAGACACCAAGCGCACACCGCCAATCGGCAGTAAACTTGATATGTTCTCCGCATTCAGACTCACTTCTCTTAGAGACACCAAGCCACCGGATAAAGATAAGCGAAGATCAGAAGCAGAAAGATTCGTCGTATACGTCGACAAAGTACGCAGCAGAAAAGGAGCCAAGTAGGATTCCAGCATTACGAATTCCCTGTAGGCGAAATTTCAGCACACACACACACACACACACACACACACACACACACACACACACACACGCCCAGCTTACAGATCAGTGCAAATAGACACTGTCCTCCAAAACAATATATGAACGATAATGACGACGACGAAAACAATGATATGACACACTTAACCCTGCTACAGCTCACCATAAACCAGAATTTGGAAGAGCCGAGCAGAACCACACCGCGGGGCTACTGCAGTGTGCGGACACGCAGAGAGGAGGATAAAGAATCGAAACTGAAGACAGAGCTCAAAGTACTCGTAGACACGTCAGGAGACCGTTGAATAATAACACGTCATTGTCATGCATACGGAAGTGTATATAAACAGACACCTTCAATGCTGGCCGACACCAGCACGTTTGCTTCACATGGAATTCGTGCTTACGCACGCTCGGCCAGAATTCAGCTTGCGACACAGGCTCCGCATTTTCGACACTCTTTAACGCAGCATCCGTAGCCATCTATTCTATCATTCGTTGGTTTCACTTTTTTTGGTGTCACTTTTTATTTCAAATATGGGCGTGAGTGCGCTAGGATGACGCATTCGCCTACGCCGACGCCGCTCGATGCAGGGCCTCCTACGTCCCACGGACCTCCTAAGAGAGCACGTGTCACTACGCCTACCGCCTCTTCCTCTCGTATCTCCAGGTGCATCAATCGCTGCAACTGAGGACACGAAAGCGCCTGCTGCTAGGGCCGTCAGAATCAAAATGCACCCTTCTCAGGAACAACGTGCCATGCTGAGAAAGTGGCTCGCACATTGATCGAGATTGGGAACGGAGCGCGGAACATCTATCTGAAGAACACCGTGGGGCGTGTTGGGGGCCTATCCCCTTCGCGGCAACGGGATGCAGGATTGAATATGCATGTCTATTCGTAGATATGCGTGTTCAGTGTATAATGTAGGCGCACATCCAATACAAATAAAAATCAAAGCAGAGCCCGCGAACGAAAACGACAAAAGCCCTGCGGTCGCGTCGAGTATGAAGCTGCCTCTTGATAGAAAAGCACGAACCCTAGATGATGTCTATCCCAGTTGACAAAATCTCTGCAATTCGACGTTTTCCACAAGCTACGGAAACATCGCAGGGAGACTTGGAGAGAAAACACGGCGTCCCAGTCGACCAGTCGCTTCAGCAGGCTGCCTGCTGTACGCCTGCACGCCTGCAAACGTGAGGCTTGATGCTACCGCATGATTATTTTTTTTCTGACCGATTTTTTTCCCCCTCTCTGTCTGTCCTCACTGACCTGACATGTCGTTGATACAGCCAGATGGACGGGAATTGGGAAAGACAAACGTCCCTTTTCTCTCCGTTTGGCGCTCTTCTTTTGCAAATAATAAATAACCTCTTCAGAATTGCTTGTTCTTCCCCCGTCTACTTTTCCCACTGTTCTGTGGCTTGTTTGACATTCTTTGTTTATTGGTTGTTTGTCGTTGTTTTCCAAATTTGGTACGATGAGCGCTCCGTCATCTCTTGTGAAGTATAACAATCCGATGCTTCTTTCGGAGGCTAGGAAAAAGGCGCTTTCCAAGGGGCCTGCTTCTGGCCCAGCCCCGTCGACGGCGGCGACGACACTTGGATCAACTTCTCGAACTGCTGGGGGTGCAAAAGGTAAGCCGAGCGCGCTTCCGCCCATGGATGCATCCACTGGCGCTCCCAAGGGAGTGTCACTTGCATCCGTCTCTGCTCTGCAGACCGAGGATATTCTGAATGCCATCCTGCCACCTAGGGAGTGGGACGAAAGTGGACAGAAGTGGGTACAACACGTGTCTGCAACACCGGCCACTCGTGCAGATGTTATTCATTTGCAGGAACAACTTGACAAGGCTTTGCAGTTGCGGCAGGCTCGTGAAACTGGAATTTGCCCTGTCCGTGAGGAACTTTACGCACAATCCTTTGATGAAATCATTCGCCAAGTTACGATCAACTGTGCCGAAAGGGGATTGCTTTTGCTGCGGATCAGAGATGAGCTGCGCATGACGATTGCTGCGTATCGGACGCTGTATGAATCGTCTGTCGCATTTGGAATGCGGAAGGCGTTGCTCTCGGAGCAAGGAAAGCTCGAACTTGCAGACCGGAATAAGGATCTTGAGGGACAAGTTGCCGCCCTTCAGAGACAAGCGAAGGAACTGCAGGCCAAATTGGAAGCCACAGAGAAACGAGAGGCCGAGCGCCGCGCTGCCGAGGAGAAGAAGTACACAGACGAAATCGCCTTCCTCAAGAAGACGAACCAGCAGCTCAAGAATCAGTTGGATAGTTTGTTGGCTCCGCAACAGAAAAAGGCATAAATGTTTCAACGTACCTCGTTTCCTAAATTTTTTGTATGTGAGAAAATGTCAAATCATTGATACGTCGTTGTTGCAGGATATCTGCGTGGACACCGGAAATGCAGATCATCCCCCCATTTCTTCCAATGAAGAAGATTCCACGCTCATGGAAAAAGGGATCTGTTGGTTCGATAGTTTCTCAGCATCCAAAACTGCAGAACGCAAACAATGTAACATTTTTGAGATCTGCTGCCAGAACACTGCGTTCGGCGGCGGCGTAACTGTACATCTTTTCTTGTTGGTTAATAAATAAATAAATAAAATTAATTGGAAAAAACAAAAACAAACAAAAACACCGCAACCTCCAGAAGTGCTTACTCCCAGTCATCATCTCCTCCACCCCCACCGACTTCGTAGTCGTCATCATCATAACCATCATAACCAAGTTCCTCTCGAGCACTGGTGACAGGGCGTCCAGAGGCATCTTCAGAAAGATGCCCTGCGTCTGGTTGTTCGCAAGTACGTGCACTGTTGGCTTTCGAATGCGAGGCACTCGAACTTTGACCCACGATCACCTTTTTCTTGCGGGAGCCGGGAAGTGAAAAATCTTGGATAGGAACAGTAACCACTCCGGCTGAGGAGCCTGAAACAGCAGTCTCCTCTGAGGCAAAAGATACATGCATGTGATGATCATTCTGCATGCGAGTCCTCTTAACCTCTCGGCGGAGGTGCTCCTCTGACGATTCCCGCACTTCCATCGTCTCTTCTCTGGCCATGGCGCGCGGTGCTCGAGACGAATCGGCACTGCTAACATCACCGCCCTCATCGAAGATGCTTTGGAAAACATTATAATTTATCCGATTGGATATCTTCTTGGCTTGCACAACCTCCTGGACTCCTTGGAGGGCAGTCTGCCGATTCGGGTCTTCTTGATAAAGACCAGCCGTGCGTCGACGCTTTTCAAGAGCGGCTTCCGAAGCCTTCTTCTTCCTGCTCTTATCATCTTCCGCTTTCTTCGCATCTCGCTCTTTTCTCTTTTCCAACTGCTGCGAAACAAACGCCCCATGCATCTCGTCCCACATGCGCTTTCGGATGGACAATTCACCATCATGGAGAACAAGGTATGAATTGATCTCCACTTCCTCCTGCGGCGTCATCGACAGCAAGTTATCACTGGAAAACGCAAAGCCACTTGTAGCAGCATCCAAAGAAGGAGGAGATGACGCCAAAGCGCTGGGAATGTCTGAAGAGGCTGGTTTCGGTTGCATTGCACCCTGTGGATTGTGAAATCTCTCGAGTTGCGACAGGGCAGCAGCAAATTCGTCATCGTCCTTCTCGGTTAGCGCGGGCACTTCCGCAGGGATCCCCGTGTTTTGGCTACGATCCAGTCCAGGAGGCGTTCGCAAAGAAAAATTCGACGATTCTTCCGCAGCCATGCCTTTCAGATATGCAGGAGGCAAGCTGTTGACGCTTCGTTCATGAAACTCTGAAGCATCCTTTTCGACAAAATCCTTGGCGCTGACTTGGGCAATGGGCAACCGTCCAAATTCTTCCAAGCGAAATCGCAGAGTGGCTTCGCAAATTCTCACAACATCTACAATGTCCTTTTGGGTCCTTCGAAATCCATGGATGCGCGCCGCAAGAAGCAGCGCTGCAGCCACGATACCAGTTGGACGACGGCCCGTCTGCATCCAATCCCGGGACATTTGACCAACCAGTTTCAGAGAAGTCAGTGCAACAACGTGGGTCTTGTCTCCCAGCTCCAGTTCCGCAGCAAACCGATGAATATACAGCGATGGATCCACAATCGGAAGATCCAAGTTCAGCAGCTGCACAAGCTTCGTAAACGTGTGCGCCAGCGAGTACATGTTTTCTCTCAAAACCTCTGAAAAATCCAGTAGCATGTGAGGGGATCTTTCTCTTCTGCAAGCAGCATACAGGCACGCAGCAACCACATGCTCGGATCGACGGCCTTGCATGAACCCGTGCTGCAGCGCCAACACAAACACACGATGTGCAACTTCGATTAAGTGCTGCGACAGCCGCAACAGCGATGCAACGTGCATAATCTTTCGCTTTCCTCTTTCGATTGTCTCCTCCCGAGATTCTGAGCCCGTTCGAAACGACGATCCAGACGAAGGAAGAAATTGACCGACAACAGACGTCGCCCCCGAGGCAGATTCTGCAAACGTAACCTCACTCACAATCGTGTTCTCTTCAAGCACAAGACCGCATTGAATGCACACGGTGTCTCCACGACACGCATCATGCTCTACCTGTGACGATCCACACCTTGAACACCGTCGCACCATTCTCTCTCTGCCACGTCTTTCTTTTCCTTTTTCTATTATCAGGGGGGAAAAAGCATTTTTTAAACACCACAATTGGTGTGTGCAGTGCATAGCAGAAATGATGAGTAATTATTAAAAAAAATAATTAAGGAAAATACATGCGTTGTCCACAAACGAACTTGGTTAGGTGATGCTAAGGCCTTGCATCGATTCACCTGTTTCATTTATTCCCGCCAGCCGGGACTCGGACCCCAGAACGTCGGAAGCACGAGAGAGAAAACAGCGAAGTGCATCGGAGTGAAACGCTGGACCGGCCCAAGAACAGGAGAGAAATAAAAGGAAAGGAAAGGAAAGAAAAAGACAAAGCACTCAGCAGAAATCCCCCCGACGAAGTTGTCCATCTCCGTGTGCTGCGCCCGACGTCCACACGATTAAATTAGTTCGCATGGGAGAGCAAGACAAACGTGGCGCGCTCGTCAAATCGCAAATTTGCTGGTTCGAGCAGCTGCTGTGTCTCTGGTGCTTTCCGCAGTTTGTCCAAGAACGTGCCGAAAGACCCTGCAAGAAACTGGGGAAAACGGGCAACATCAAAACCGAGAAACCGTCAGGAAGACACTCGCCAAGATAGGCAGTGCAGCATATAAAGGCAGGTTTACCTGATATGTGTTGGGAATGTCTGCTCCAGACGGTAAAATCATCCAGAAAGAGTCGCTTCCGTGACTTCGAAAACAAGTCGTGGCGTCGTAGCCCTTGAGGCATCCGAAAGAGACGAGCCTTCGGAGTGCTGACGACGGCCGCCACCTGCCGTAAAAACCCGCTGTTGTCCTTTTTTTCTTTCTTGCGTCCATTGAGGCAAGGGGTTGCCCGCGTGGCTCCGCCGAAACTCCAAAGAAGCTCCCAACAGACAATCACCATGTCTTTGGGCGCTCAGATTCCTTCTGATTTGCTTTGCTTTGCTTTGCTTTGCTTTGCTTTGCTTTGCTTTGTTTTGTTTTGTTGTGTTTTGTTGTGTTTTGTTTTTTGTTGCCGACTGACTGCGAAAAACCAAACAATTAATAAAAAAGAGAGGAAATAGGGAGAAAGAACCGGTAGGCTATGGCGGATGAAAATGTGCAAGATGGAGAGCATCTTAGACTGCTCATGGCCCGCAGAAGAGCTTCCCGAGCTCAAAGCCTTGATCTTACGGTGGATGGATACGAGTTTGCTCTTAATGTGCTGCTGAATGGTCCCGAATTTCACGTGATTCCTCCTTCGCAGGAGCCAAAGCCTTCAGGGGCTTCTCCGTCACGGCTGATGGGTCCTCCTTCTGCCTTTGACATGTCCGACAATTTCCCTGATTTTTCATCCAGTCGCAAGCTTTCTCTTGCGATCAGCGACATGTTTCGGATGCACGCCGTCGAGCAGCATCATGCTCATGCCCCTGTACCGATGGGATCGCTCACCGTTGCTCCTCCCACTATCGACCATTCGGCGTCATCCAACAACTATTCTGCCAACGCTGGTACATCATCATCAACGGCACCTTCATCATCATCATCATCATCGTCATCATCATCGACGACACCGTCAGGGTCTGTTGCTGGTGGTGCACATCCTCCACCCCTTGCGACTTCAAGAATATCTCTTTCTCTTCCGTTTTCGGTGTGGTCTGACGGTAATGGTGCTGGTTCTGAGACAGCGGGATCCGGTTTTCTTTCTCGCCAGGACCGCCGTTCGAGCTTGATATCGGACTCATTTTTGCGCAGAGAAAGCATCCAATTGCTGCCAACTCCGATTCCATCGCTATTGCGGGCAGACGAGTACGATGAGGAGTACGACTTGAAGGGTTCTGTGCATACGGCTCCTTCACCGTATGAAAACGGGGAAGACGACAAGGATAATTATGTTTTGAGGGAGGATGGCGACAAGAGCCAGTCCTTGGGGGCCAGCAGCGGCACGAGTGGAAGCACGATTGGTGCCACCAACAGAAGCACGAACGACGACAGCACCAATAATCGTGCTACGTTCCGCGACGAGGCTCGCAACGAGATTCGCAGCGCGGATGCAGCGTACCAGGAATCGCAGCCAACGATGAGCAATCTCGCTGCGTTGGAAGAGATGAACGTCGAACTGCGGTCGACTTCGACTGATTTACCTCCTCCTGCCGCAATCAGTTTGCCTGGACATGGTTTTTCGTCTCTTGGGGCCGGAATGGATCAAGCACAGACGGCATCAGGATCTCCGACTGGATCGAAATTGCGTTTCCCAGGCATGGCATTGCCTATTGCAAACGAAGGGAGCCTTGTTGCCTATTTGGCATCCCTGGCTGTGAAGACTGCCATCTCTTCCGCATCATCGCCAAAGGTGGCAGGATCGACTTCGGTCTCGGACTTCCAAGTTCCCATTGCTCTGCAAATGGCAGAGTCGGCAAATCCACCGGACCTTGCCTCCTTGAATCCTTCAGAGTATTCTGGATATTTCTTGCAGAATTTCGGCAGTGATGTGCAGATTTATACGTCAGATGCAGTGTTCCCTGCTCATCACAGGATCCTTGCCGAGCGGTCAGGAACGTTCCGTCAGTTTTTCGAGCATCCGAGTCACACCAATCACATAGACTTGAGCCACATTTCGTCCAGTGAGTTCAAGTATGTTTTGCAGTATCTGTACAAGGGCACACTTACCACAAGGTTTTCGGAGTTGCCCGCAGAGTATCCTTGGAAGTTGCTTTTGCATGCGGAAGTCTTCCAGATCCCGGGGCTTTCTGTGGATTGCCAATTGTACATAATGTCCCACGTTCTCAGCGAGGATACGTTCGTCACGGTTTGGAATCAAGTCTTTTCGTTTGGCATGAGTTCCACAGCTTTGAGCCACAAGCTGCTGGAGTATGCTTGCAAGAATTCGAAACGTGTAGCGTGTCACAGTTCATTTCCCTCCTTGCGAGTTGAGCTCGTGCACAAGATTCTTGCCTTCCATTGGCAGACGTCTTGCACTGGCGATGATCCGACCACGATTACCTCCAAATTGAAATTTGTTGTCTTCTTACTTTTCCGATGGTTTGAAGGTCAGCCGGTCGTTGCGACCATCTCGACCATGGAGTTTCGAACGCGTCTGCATAATATGATTGAGTCTTTGAAAATGTTGGAGCCAGTTTCTGTGAGCCACCAATCCGCTCTTGGGTTGTTCCAGTCTCTGTTCATGCAACGTGAGAGTGAATTGTCTCTGCAGACTGGCCGTGCGGCTGCAAATATTCCCGCCTCGACTTTTGCACAGTACGTCCGTCAGCAGATGTTCAGTGCCGAGTATGAGGATCTCATTCAGATCGCCTCGCTTGTCGAATCTTCTCGTCTCAGCCATATCCGAGATGTTGTCATTAACGGCTCGGATTCAACGCCCGCGGAAACGTCGTCTTTGCAGTCCTCTGCGGCCGCATCGGGCAACCGGAAGCGTGACAGAGATGCAGTCGTGGATAGCAGTTCTTCTTCTTCTTCTTCGTCTTCGTCGTCAACATCTTCCACCGCTCGCGTCTCCGAGTCTCGGCTTCTGGATGCACAGAGCTTGTCCAACGAACTGTCCTTTTTGCAACCGAATAACAAGATTGCGAAGCGGACGTCGACCCAGACGAACGGAGCGGAGCCTTCTGACAATGCACCATCCACTCGACGCAAGAAAAACGACCGTGCCGGTACGGAAGTCAAGTATGAAGAAACGGAAAATCGCCCATGGAACCGCTATTCCAGCCGCCTGTTCTTCCGGATTTCCAAGGAAGCGAAAGCCTCTTGGTACAAGGCGTCGTCTGATCAATGACACTCTTATTTTTTCCGCCTTCTTTTGTCTTTTGGTTGTCAATATATTGCAGCATTGTATTATCTTTTACAAACAAACAAGCAAACAAAGCAATTCTTTTCTTTTTCGTCTTCGTTTTTCGATGTTCGCCCTCGGCGCTTCTGGTGGCTTTTCCCGACGCACATTTCTACTGTAGCAGATTGGCGGATGTTGTCGCAGACTTCATTCTGCTTGGACAACTTGCGTTCTGGCTGTACGGCATTTTCATTTTCTGAAAGGTTCAACGACTCTGAACGTTTCCGGATTTGCGAAGGAACGGGGCCGCCAATCAACAAGGCCAGACATGGGCCATTCTTTACGCATTCTTTTAAACCTCCTCCCCAGCCCGAAAAAAAATAATCCACCATCCTTTGAAGCGCTCGATTCTTGACACGTGTTTCCACAATAGCAGTTTCTTCTTTACAAGCGTGTCAGCCAGCAGCAACACACGCATATCTGACTTCGACAATTCGTTTGATTTCTCCCGGCTTCTTTCGCAAAGGAAGGAAAAGAAAACGCTCGAAGATTGTCTGCAATTTTTTTTTTCTTCTTCCGTTGACGGCATCGTTCGTTGGATCGTAGTAATAATTGCTGTCTGGCTTCTTCAACATGAAGCCCGCTGCGTCAGGTCAGACATCGAGGAGCAGAGCTCCGTCGAATGCGGGTGTTGCGTCACCGGCCTCGCTCGCGGTACCTGGGGTAATCTCCCGACCGCGAGCGCCATCGTCGGCGATCAAGCCAAGCGGATCCGGGTTTGCGACTCCTTCGACTCCGCTGCGTTCCCAGTTTCCAATCTCGTCGTCGCTGCGAGTTCCAGATGCGAGTCCATCACCGCCAAAATCAGTTCCGCCGTCCGGACTGAAGATTATGGGCGCACCCCTCGCAGGGGTGCGATGCATGGCGGTTGTCGGAGATCAAATCTGGTGTGGTGGTCGGTCTGGAAAAATCGCAGTGTTTGATGCAAAGCGCTTGTCGCTGATGACGTCGTTGCAGTCTCCGCTGAAGGAGGCGGTCACCAGTATATGCGGTATGGGCGATCGTGTGTGGGTAGGGTACTCTACGGGGGCTGTTGAAGTATGGAGGGACATGCGATATGAAAGACAAGCGTATTCATGCAGCACTTCCATGGCGGCAGGAGTCCTGGAAATGATGGTTGTTGCCAAGTCGCAAATCTGGGTTGCATCGCAGGACTTTACTGTCAGAATATTTGATTACAGCACGGGGGATCCAATTGCAGTCATTTCTGCCCATGAAAACTGGGTCGAGGCTCTCTGCGAAGTGGCGCCTTTGGAGCAAGTTTGGACGGGCTCCGCAGACCGGACGATTCGCATGTGGAAAATCAAGGATTTTTCATCGGTGGGCCAACTGGAGGGGCACACACGAGCAGTCACTGCAATCGCGTTTCGTGGAAAATACGCATGGAGCGGCGACGAATCTGGAAGCATTCGAGCGTGGAGTATTTCAACAAGAAGTTGCGTTTTGGTGATTCCTTCGGGCCAGTTCTCTGGCATTGCAAGAATCGTGTCGACACCAAGCTCTTTGTGGACGTGCGGTGTGGGAAAACACATTATGATTTTTGATGCCGAGACAAAAAGAGGCATTCGAGCATTAGAAACGAAATCCAGCAAGTATGTTTCATCAATGGTAATGCACGGGCGGTATATGTGGACCGGCTCCACCGATGTCCGCGTCTTCGATGTCGGCGAAGAATGGACTGAGGAGTTGCAAATAGAAGAAGCCCTGGAAATTCAGCAGGCAGTGGAGGCCGCGGAAAAGGAGCCTGCCTCGCAGGAAACAGAGATGGTCGAACCTGTTGTTCTTCTGGAACCAACGATGGTAGCCGATATCACAGCAGCCTCAGATTTTGGAGACGAAGATCGAAACAGCGGAGAAGGCGACAATGAGAATCCTCCAGTTGTCGACGATGAAGGCACGCCGGTTGAATCTTCCGATGTAGATGTGGATGAATTACTGAATGCAAACAGTGACGAACTCACAGTGCAGATACCAGATTCCCCCAAAACGACATTTCTGCGACAGCAGAGTTTGCGCCACCTCCTGGGTCCTCACTATGCCGTGTCGACGCAAACGGTCAAAACCTGCGCTGGAGAATGCGACAATTGGACGCAAGCTGCGATTGTCAATGCTGCTTCTGCTGTTCAGACGGAGCCTGCGAATGTGCGGTTTGCATGTGAGCAAACAGACACAGTGCTGAGTGCAGTCGCTTCGGAACAAACTGATGTGTTGCAGTGTTCTTCATCTGAATGCCAGGTGTCCACGGTAATGCTTGACTGTACAGCTCAGTCGGACAGCAATGTCTTCCTTTCAATCTCGACGTGCACAGACGACCTCGGCACAGTTGCGTCCAAGGGGTTCCAGATGTCCTCCGAGTTTTCTCACTCACTTTCGCAGTCCGAGTTAACGCACAACGACATTCAAAAGTTTCAAGACCGGATCGTCGCATTCGAAACCGCGGAGCATAACCGAATCTTCAGCGAGGCTTCCCGGCTCGATGATGAGACGTCCAAACGTCCGTCTTTGTGTGAATCTATATCTCAAACAGACTCCGTAATGACTCCTGCAGTTTTGCACTACACTTCCGAAGTGTTCGTTGATATCCCATCGTCGTCACTGATGACAATGCAAGCATCAACACAAGTGTCCCCTGACAGCATTTCCTCGTCGCTGCAGACAGACTCAGTGGAAACATACTCGGTTCAGGTATTTACGGAGACTGCGGATGTTGTTTCGATTTCATCGCAGACACTGGCGGATCGCTGTTCTACGATTTCCCAATCAGATCTGAGCGCGAAGGACATTTTTGCAATCGAATCGGAGAGCGAGCAGCGGCGATGCGAAACTGAACGCATTTTGGCAATTCTCAACCGCCCGACCCCGGAGCGTGCTTCTCGACTAGTTCAAGCATCTCTGCAGCGCGATCTGTCAGTGGTCGCTCTCCCCACCCACATCATCGACACTCATCGCGAAGTATCACATGTTGCTTCTTCAACTTTCAATGAGGTTCGAGATAGCGCTTCTCAAAATGATCCGAAAATTTCAGTGTCTCGCGATGTTTTGACCGAGAGGACTGTATCGGTTTCCTGTGCAGTCCAGTCCACGGCGGAAACATTGTCGGCTTTCGTTCAGAGCACGCTATCGTCTTCCGAGATCGACGTGTACGCAGCAGAATTTGCAAGAATACAAGCCCTATCCTTGGTTGATCGTGAATGCCAGGCGGAGATGAAGCCTCAGTCAGTGGACGCCTATACTCATGTTGACGATTGCCTGTTGGTGCTACCAGCCGCCGTTGTTCCGACGACGATGTCATCGTCAGCCGTGATGACGGAGGTTTTACAGTGCATGAACGCAGGCTGCCAAATGTCCCCTGATGTGTTGCCCGTCTCGTCTCAGTCGGATGTCCACGGCATTACTGTTGATTGTGCACTCGCGTTCAAAGCTCAGTGGGACGCTGTGCGAAATGGATGCCGTTCCATCACGTCGCAAACGCGATCAAGGGTTCTTTCTGCGATTTCGAACGATGTCATTAGCGTTCTTTCCACATCTCGGTCATCCGTGAGCTGCCAAGAATCTGCGGATCACAGAGTGTCGTTTTCACAAACAGATACGAAGCCAATGCTTTCGCAGTCTGTTTGGACGCTTCCACCGTCAGCCACCGATTCAGCTGTTCAGCATATTTGGCCAGCAACGTGCGAGTACACAACACAAACGGACGGCCCGATGGAACCCGACGAAATCGTGGCTCAGCAGGTTGTTGCTGAGGAATCCGGTAATTCTGTCCGCAGCCACAAGCAGTCGCCTACGAGAGATGCGGAAACCAGTATTCGAACGTTGTTGGCAGACGCGGGTACGGTGATGCCAGCATGTAACTTGACGGAGCGAGAAGTGTCTGCTGTGGCGTCGAATCTGTCTGCTGGAACCCAAAAGGATGATGTTCAGACGCATTCGGTGTGGACAACAATGGATCACGAGATCCGTGGCTGCTGCTCTTCTGCTTCCCAAAGTTTCTTTGAAGAGGATTCCATTCCAACCCAAACACCCGCCGTTGTTCAACTGGATGTGGGAACGTACTCGGAGACACTGCATCATCATCACGGCGCCACACAGACTGTTTCGCACGTCGTTGCCGATGTTGGGGTTTCCACTTCTGTTCTAGTACTGGACGCTGGCACTTTGGCGCACGAACCGTTGACGTCGTCATGCACCCAACACGATGCGGCCTTGTTTGTTCGAGACGCCTTCTGTGTTACCGAGCCGGTTCGGATGTTACCGTTCACGGAAGTGTTTGGCGTGGGCATCCAAGCGGAGCCCCGTCAGCATTCAGATGCTTCAACGGATGTCCCCCGGTGCCTTGTCTTCGATGTTTCCTCCCAAAATGAGGTGTTTTTCAAGAGCCAATCTACAGGATCGGATTCGCAGGGCATGGAGATCCCCGCGCCAATTGTGGCACCGCATTTCCCCGAAAATAGCATGGTTTCCATCGCCTCTGTTTCCTGCAGCACGGATCTTTGTGGAATTTCAGATATGGCGAATCTTTTGAATCTGAGGGTTGTTCCGGGAGTTACATGCACTGACGTTTCGACAGAACCGATCCCTTCGTCCAGTGCTTGCCAGGGCTTGCAGACAGAACCGTCGCTGTTTTCGTTTGATGTTTGTATTGGGGCCGCTCCTAGTCTGACCGCAGCAGAAGTCCAAACAGCAGCCTTACCGTTGACATCGCATCTCTCCACGCAAAGCGAGCATCCGATTCTGGTGGATGGTGCAGTGTCAGCGGTCGTCCCAACCCACACGTCTTCGTCGATGACGGATCTTGTATCGGCATCTCATATTGGCACGTCTCCGGCATGCGTTTTTCAAATCGAAGTCGCATCAGCGACGGACTGCGCAAAACAGAACGCTGCGTCGACGGATACCCAAACGGAGCGCTTGCAGTGGAATGTATCCTGGAGAATTCTGCTCGTTTCACAAGATTGTCAAACGGACTCCTTGGATGACGATGATGCGATCTCTGAGGTGTTTTCCGAGGCTGTAGAAACAGTCCACGGCGAGCATTCCGCGCATCCGCGCTTTGTTGATGGCCCGATTAGAGAGTCCTCGCGTGCTTGCGAGTCATTTTCTCAAACTGACGCGTCGGTCTTCCATCTCCGGACACAAGGTGTGCAGTCCGAGCGCAATGTGGAGTCTCGCAGCTGCCAGCACGCTTTCGATGTTGTGGGACTCCATGTCTTCGAAAAAGAATGCATGTGTTGTCCGGTGCTCGAGTCTGTTGCTATCGAATGTCCATCAGCCGAGACATTTCCCATTTCCGCGCAAACCATGTCTTTTGGAGCGGATATGGGTTCAAGTACGGATCCGTTGAGTCGCTCGTCTTGGTCGTCGCTGTGCCGCATTTCCTATCAGGAAATGGGGGTGCAGGCTTCCGAAGTCCTGAAAGCTGTTCGTGCTGTTGAGCAGAGCACAGAAATGCTGGCGATTCCCCACAGGTGTGTTGCAGAGTATGGCTATCAGACAGATCTAGCTCCCAGCGGGAGAGAGCAGTGTTGCTGGACGGAATTGTGTGTTGCATCCGATGCATCATCAAACACGCTCGAAAGAGATAAGAGGGATCAGCATTGCTCCACCGAGGATTTATGCATGTTTGATGGTTCACTTTCTGCTGCCTTGGTCTCTCTGAAGGAGGATGTGAATCAGCAAACGTGCCGTATTTCGACTTCGCTGGAATCCATCTCCTCGACACTGTCCGCGCAGATGGCAAGTCTGCGCGAAGAGCTGGCGAAACGGGAGCGCGAATTCTTGAACCAGTTTGAAGGTCACGCATCTCTCCTCGGTTCAAGATCTGCGCCGTCCGATGCGGAAACAGACACCATCAGGGTGCACATCTTTGCAAATCTTGATTCGGATGCACTGTCGGTCTCTTTGTTTTCTCGCGATGCAGACTATGTTTGTTCTTATCTATCCTCAACGGTCAATTTTCAAGCAGAACGGTTGGCGTCCCTCTCGAAAAACATGTCCACGTCTCTCCAAGAATGGAATCTGAACAGGAATTTTCCCCTGGCTGACAGAAGCGCAGCGAACAGCTCCTTGCTGTTGCTGTCAGAAGTACAACTCTTGTTTTCCTCTCAGAAGGAATCTGTTGCGGAATTAGACAGACTTGTCAGAAACGTCACGCAATCGCAGACAAGATCTGCTTCTTCTCAACACGAAGAAGTGATCGATGCACTGAACTCTCTGAGTTCTGATATTCGAGCCGTGCAGTCGAGTGTTGCGGCTGTTTCCACGCGGACCGCCGTATTCAAGGACGTCGAGCTGCAGACCAGTGCGCGAGATTTCTCTAGTTCGGACACGCCAGACTTGAAAATAACAGTTGTTGACGATGGACTGGCGATCAGTGATGCTCAGTTTGCCTCGCACACCGCAATGCCGATGACTGAGGATTCTTCTTCAGTGTCTCTCAAGGAGTCGCTGAGTCGTATTGAGGCACTGCTGTCGCAGCATGTTGCTCTGTCCAATGCTATTTCTTCTCCAGAAGAAAGCAAGCATGGCACATCGCAGTACGCAACATCGAACAATTTCAATCCCTTTGGCGATGACCACGAGAGCACTCCTGTCGGTCCTGCTTCCCGTGAACCCGCAGATTCCTGTCTGTCTGAGGCGCAATTTGAAGAAGTGAAGCTGTCCATGCAGGAAATCCTGCAGACTTCTTTTCAGGATCTGTTGGAACATCAGGCATTTTCCTCCTTTTCGGATACCCAAGCCGAGAGGGTGCAGCGTTCCGTGGAGGCAACGCTGCTTTCAGAGCGCTTCCGCGCCTTGGTCGCTGGGCGAGAGGAAGAGTCGCCATCGCTCTTGCGAGTGTGCAGTCTGGGAACCATGGTCGAACCGCTGGACGTTTCTTCTTTGGGACGTTTTGCGCCTGCGGAAGCCCAAACCGATGCGACCGTTTGTATTGTGGACTCCGCACAGTGGGAGGCTACGCATGCGCAGCTGGTCGAGATGCAGAGCAGCAAGACTGTATTGGAGCACCAAGTCCAAATGCTTCGCCAGCAGCTTGAATCTGTCCAATCGGAGAAGGTCTTCCTGGAAGGTTTGATTGATGGGAGGATGCAGTACGTCTTAAAAACACACGAGTCTCTCGAGCTCGTTTTGGCAAAGCTGGAAAGTAGTACCAACAGAGCGGAAAAGCCAGCAAATGGCAGCTCGCGTCTGACTTTTGATGTTGCCTGCGACTCTCTTCCTGCAAGTGCGTTGCATGAGGATGACCAGTTCACCAACACACCTCTCAGCTCGCAGAGTGCAATGTCTGAATTTCGAGCCATGTTTTCCAAGATTTCTGAAGAAATTGCAGCGTTGCAGCGTTCCTCGCGCCCTTCGACGACGTATGCAGATGATCAGTGCACGCGCAAAGAACCGGAGCCGTCTTTGCTGCTGTCATCTGGATTCTTAACTGGCTTCGTCGCGCCCTCAACGCCTGTGCATGTGTCTCATTCTCTTGATTTTGTTCCACTGTCCGATGAAATGGAGGCCTCGACCATGCGGATGATCACCCGCATCTTGGATCGTGCAGACTGGATTCGACTTTCTCTGAACAGTGCAGATTTGCGGCGTGTTATGCCGTTTGCGACGTCTCATGATGATGCGGTTGTGAAGTCTCGCGAAATTCTTGCAGAGGGCGTCGAGAAGAGCACCGAGTTTCTCTCGGACGTCGAGAAGTTCTGCGTACAGTATGGAAAACAGCCGTCGCCGTGGACGGGTTCGTGCTTCCGGATGGCGCGGCTGCTGCGAGAAGTCTGTTCTCTCAAGCTTACTCTGCTGGACCTGACGTGGCAAATCAATAAGATCGCCGAAGAAAAAGATTCCAAATTTCGCTCTCTGTTGCACAAGGCAAGCAGCAAGAAAAAGGTGCTTGCCTCCGACGATGCCGACGATATCCGCTTCATGTGGGAGTTCCATCGCGGCAAGCCGTGAGTTGTGAAACCCTTGACCTGTCGCGACAGATCCTCCGGCCCGCCACTGACTGTTTAGCAACAAATAAGAAAAACGATCAGCTTGCCCCACTCTGTGACGCTCTCTCGCTGTCACACCTACATTGTACACTAATCCACGGATAATCATCGCTGATTACCCATAATCAATGCTGCAACCCAATCATGCTCTGCATGATCGGGAAGAGGGTAGGCCCCAACACGCCTCTCGGCATGAGAGACGTTCCCAAGATAGATGTAGATGTTGCGGTGGAGATGTCATGGGTCTTGCCGCAGCGTTGCGGGCATGACGGACACGGTGCGTTGCATGGACAATAAAAACGAAAATAAGAAATGAGCGCCGGTGTGCGAGAATGCAACGCGGCGGTGTGTTTATAGGGATTTCATGATCGAAATGGAGCGAAACGAATCGGGCATCGTGTGACGAAGTTGTTTAAGATAACAAACGCATGCGCATGGCGCGTGGCAGTGTGCCTGGTTACGTGTGCTTGAGATTGCTTCATCATACCGTATCGCAATAAGTGGCAGCGGTGTCACGGTGTCTTCGCTGTCTGTCACACTTGCACTTCCCTTTCTGGGTTTCCCCTCCCCGAAAATCGAAAATTCCCGACATCCCGAAATTGTATCGCAAGTTTGAGCCTCGACTTTTCGTTTGTTCCGTTTCCATTCCTGTCGTTCAATAAAAGACGCCTGATCATCGTACTTATCACAATATAGGAGTTGCGGTGTTTTACGAATTGATGGACGCGTTTCAAGTGTTTAAGAGTGCTCCTTCGAGTTTTCGATCCAGAACGGAAGCGTTTGTCTATGCGGTCCATTCGTTTCTGATCGAGTCTGGGTTTGAAGTCGCCCATAAGGAGGATGCGACAACGACTGGGGCTGAGACCGGGGCTGGAACTGGGGCTGGAACTGGGGCTGGAACTGGGGCTGGAACTGGGGCTGGGGCTGGGACTACGACTTCGCGGACGGTTCCGAGTGCTTCTTGGAACAGCAATCCCGAGTTGATTATGATGCAGTACTGCCATCCCAGGGTGCTTCCGTCGTCTGCGGTCGTCACGGTGAAGTTCGTGCCTCTCGGTCCGGATGCTCTTGCGATTCACGCGAGGTCTGATCAGCCGGCGTCCTCGCCGACCATTTCGTTGCAGTTCAATCCTCTGGAATGGACGTCTGGTGATATCGCAGCGGCCCAATTGGAACTTGCGATATTAAAGCCTGGAGCACTGCGGGAAATCATCTCTTCGCATCTGGTCGACCGTCTTCTGGCACCAAAGCCGCTGCAGGAGTCCGAGTCCCACCAAACCTCCGAATCTGGCCCATCTTTGAGCATTTCGCAAGATCGGCAACAACCGCGTTCCAGACTGCTGGAGGACGATCCTTACAGCAGTGGCAGTGGCAGTGGCAGTGGCAGTGGCAGTGGCAGTGGCAGTGGTAGTGGCGTCGGGGGCATTCCTACGCTTGCTCCTGGTTCTTCGCCGTTCAGCATTGGGCGTGATGATCTTATGCCTGCTGGCGGCGTGTTTCCAAGACAGCCGTTCTTGCCCAGCGGACCACGGCTTCCTGGATCTGGCCTGGGTGGAGGAGGTTCAGTTGTGGGGCCAAATCATCCGATGTTCAACCCTGGGGGCTGGTCAAGGTTCCCAGGCTCATCCCCAGGTCCAGGATCGTTCTTTGGGCCGGACGGAAGAGTGCTTCCCCCAGGCGCAGTACCTCCTGGAGCACGGTTCGATCCTTTTGGACCCCCAGTTCCTCCGGAGCTTGCAGGACGCGGCGGAAGAGGCTCCGGCATCGGTGGCGATCCAAACCCGGATCATGAACGGCCGCCCACCGACCACATGTACATGTGAGTTCCTTTTCCCCCCGCGCCCTTGGTGCAGCGGTAGCAGAGACGACGCAGCATAAAGAGTATTTAAAAAAAAGAGGATGTTCGACGCCAAATGTTGGACTTTGGAAAGAAAAATGTTTAATTCTCTTTTTTTAATTACTTTCTTGCTGTTGCATAAATATACAAACATATATATATACATATATATATATATACACAACATACTGTATGGGGATGTCTCAATGGAGGGGTTCGACTGCACATGGGCAGTCATCTGCGCAGAGCCGCACGTCCTTGCAAACTTGTAAAAGATGCGCTCGAAGACTCGTGATCTCCTCGGCAAGGAGCAGTTCGAGAGGCGGCATGGACCGGAGAGAAGAGAGAACATGTCCGCGAACTTCAGGAGGGAAGGTGCGGAAGACCGACTCGGGAAGTCCAAGCAGCAGGACAGAAGCAAGCTCTGGAGCAAGAACCCACCGCGGCGATCTCTTGATGGACTCTTGAATCACAGTAAACATGCGTGTTCGTTTCACGTCCATCAGCAACGATGCCATTCCGTTGCGATGATTCGTGCAGGCATGCATCACAATTCGGAAAGTAAACGACCGCAGCGCGTCGTTTAGTGATTTGGGTAACGATTCGAAGAGGGTGCGAAACACAATCCGAGTCTTTTCGTCCAGCGCAGTGCATTTCTCGGCAGAATTGCAATGCTCCCGACGTCCCTGGCTCTCTGTAAACTGCTGGTGTTGCTGCTGGTGCTGGTGATGGTAGTAGTCGAATCTGGTAATGACACCTGCAGTCACGGTGACAGGGGAGACGGGAGGCTGGTTTCGGAGAGGGGATTCGTGGGATTGGTTCATGAGTGCCGCTTCAAAGTGCGGTCCTATGCTTGCGACATGCTCAACAAACCTGGCCGCAATATCGCGCAATGGTTCCGCAGCGTGGTTCTTCACCGAGCTCAGCACGTCTTCTTCCGCTCGCTGCACAACCGCCCAACCTCGACTCTGTTGTGTTGCCGAGTCCTGCGCGATCATGGCCCTGTACATCAGCGGCAGCGGAACCCACCACGGTCCATGCTTGAACCGTGCCACATCCAAGACAAGAATTGCATCCTTGGAGGGGCAGTACGCAGCAATTGGTGAAAAATGCCCTTCCCCTGTCTGTCCACACTCTTTTCTGCTAAAGTTCACTACTAGAATCGACTCTGGCGACCGAACGCTATTCACCACATCCTGCCGAAACTGCTCTTCACTCTTGGTCCCCCCGTCCGTTGCTTGCGTCCCCAAAACGCCGGCATCCTCGACCACTCGCCGAAAAGGGCGAAACTTCTGTACTGACGCTCCGTTCCACAGAGCAAGCTCGCAGAACTCGTCCAGGTCGATTCCGTGAATATGTGCATCATGCAGCGGAAAGCATGCCAAGAGCATTTCCTCGGAGTACCATCTCCACGGGCCCTTCCATATCTTTCCGGGATCACACCCCAGAGCATTCAGCGCAATCACCAGTGTCGCAAGCCCGCAATATGCAGGTTCTGATTGCGTGTGAAACGTGGTGGAAAGCTGAAAGTACGAGTCCGCAAGCCCCGCATCCAGCGATTCTCGGAACATCTCCTTTCCTTCGCGCGACGGGAAAGGCGTGAGATGCGCAGGAAGCGAACGCATGTAAAATCCAGGAATATGGCCACAATCAGGACACTGTTCTGCGGACGTCAGAATCGATACCGCACTTGTCGTCGGCGCTTGACCTCGTTGCATCGTCTCATGAGATGAAGAAGAAGAAGACGCAAAAAGACGCATGGAAACTCCTCGGATGCACAACAGCCGCGGACGCACAACTACTGTCCGCAGACGTGAGAGCATGGCACATCGGAGCAGCTTGAGTATATTCAAACAGCCAAAAACAATACAAAACAAAACAAAACAAAAAGAAAAGATAAGAAAATCGAAGGGGCGCTTCTATAACTCCGGCAATTCCTCAAAAGCCTTTCATCCCGTTTCCCTTTTCCCTTTTTCTTTTTCCCGTTTCCTTTTTCCTTTTTCCCTTTTCCCGTTTCCCGTTTCCCTTTTCCCGTTTCCCGTTTCCCTTTTCCTGTTTCCCGTTTCCCTTTGTTGTGTCAAAAGAAAATGTTAAATAAACGCACTGTTGTGTTCGTTTTTTGATATTTTATTTTTACCTTTTATTTGGGGCATCACGTCGCTCTAAACTTCGCCGCGCGTTGTCGGTTTATCCCTTTTCGTCGTCTTCATCCTTTTTCTTTGTGCGTATTCTGAATAGTAAGTTAAACACATAGTAGTTTATTTTGGTTTTTAAGAGTACTCTTTATGACAAAAACGACTACATTGGGTGTGCGCCCTCGCATGAGTCATCGAGAAGCGGTTCCGGGATTCCGAACCAATCGACGTGTAGTGCACAGCGAGCAAACTGTTGCGGCTGTTGGAAATGACCTTGTATAACCTTTACATTTCGGGTCCACCAGCACCCAAAGACGGGTGCGCATGAAGATGTCTGCGAATCCAGCGATGCGCCGTTCTTGTGTCGGAATCCACCAGGAATTCCTAGTGCAGGCGAGTTGGAGTCTCGTATAGGACGTCCGTGAAGACTGTAGATGATGTGCATGAGAATATGTCTGGTTCTGCCGGACATTTCACGACTGTTCCCCACAACGGAAAAAATTACTTGGTTGAGACTAGAGAGATTAGACACTTGAAGCTAGGTGCTCTACAGTAAGTTTACCCCCCAACGAGAGGCATTTTGGGGAACTGAAACGTCTGCTTTTCCCAAAAGCACCAAACAGAGAGATGAAGCGAGAGTCGCTGCACACACACACACACACACACACACACACACACACACACAGAGACAGACAGACAGAAAGACAGACAGACAGACAGACAGACAGAGATGGGGTCGAGGACGGCAATGGCGGTGTTTGTTGGGTCCGGTGTTTTGTTATGCGGGGTAGTTTGGTTTGTGATGAAGGACCAGCGCGACAGTCGTTTACGAATGAAGGAAGGCATCAAGCGCGATATGGAACGCGTCGAATGGAGACGACGGGAATTAGCAGCTCAGTTACAGCAACCGGAACCGCCACGATGATTTTGGAGCACTCTTATCTACTGAATATTGGAACCTTGCAGTGCTTGAGAGAAAATTATCGAATGGGGGGATTTATTACGCTGTACGAAAACAAAAGAACAGAAAAGAGAGAGAGAGAGAGAAAAGCGAAGAAGAAGAAGAGGAAGAAGAGGAAGAAAAAGAGAATGATTTTCCATCCGTGATGAACAACCAGAAGAGAGGACGCACATTGCACGGTGTCGTCATGCTCATTGAGAATTTAGTCCCTCGCTTGAGCGTTCTCCTCGATTTGATTAATCCATGCTGACTTTTCTTGTGAAACTTAACCCTAAATACAGCTTTCTTCTTTCTTTTCCCTCCTTTTTTGTTTTTTGTTGAAAGAGAAACAAAACAACGACGACGACGTCATTGCAAAGTGCGCGATCAAGAGTGGTACATTCTCTGGCCAACTGCCGAGATTGCGGGGTTTCTCATCTGCGGTTGGTTCGACATCTGCATGGGCACGGCTGAAAACGGAGAGTTGTATGGATGCATCATTTCCGAATAGGCTGCGGGGCGCATGGACGCAGGAGGCACACCGGCGTTTCGAGGCGGCTGCATCGGCGTCTGCAGGGGAAACGACGTTCCAAAGTCTTCTGGGTTCTCGCGCCGGTAAGGAAGCGGGGCTCCCATATAGCCGCTTGGAATCGATCGACCAACACCCGCAGTGCTCTGTGCGTTCATCATGGGGGGCTGCTGTCCCGGCTGTGATTGCTGGGACTGTTGCTGCGATGGATTGCCAGACTGTCCTCCGTAAGGACCAGACGGATAGGGCAAGTATGAACTCGGAGCAAACTGGGCCTGCGCTTGTTGACCGGGCTGGCTCGGCATCCCAGGCATGTAAGGAGCCGACGACGCATAGTTTGCATACTGTCCGCCTGCTTGCTGTTGCATCGCAACCTGCATGTTGTTCGCGGGCATGCCGGAGTGCATATTCGGGCCACCGGGAAAGAACGCATTGGGCAGTCCACTGTGCAAACCCGCTTGCATTCCGCCGTACTGCATGTTCCCCGACGTCTTGTTGAATTCTGCCATTTGTTGAGCTTGTTGTTGTTGCTGCTGCTGTTGTTGGTGGTGCTGAAATTGTTGCATCTGCATCTGCATCTGCATTTGTTGTTGTTGCTGCTGCTGTTGTTGTTGCTGGAGACCAGAGTAGTTCATACTGTCTTGATCGTTGCTCAAAGAAGTGCTTGATGAAACCGCAGAGCTCGTCGATCCGTTGCGAGGGACGATCAGCGATCGAGGTGGCGAGCCAGGGGATGCAAGTGGCATCGTGAGCAAGGAGTTGCTGGACCCTGCACCAGAAGGCAGAGGCGGTGGAGGATTCAAAGAACCGTTTGAGGAGCCTCCTGCAGATGACCCAACAAGGCGCACAGGACCTACCTTTGTTTGAGGTGCTTGCTGCTGCGAGGATGACGGCTGGAACACCGAGATCGTTGTGGAGGTCGATGACGCGCTGCTGAGCGAACCTGTTGATGAATGGTGCACATATCCCGAGTTCCCATTACTGGCGGTAGAGCTGGAGCTAGAACTAGAGCTAGAGTTGGAGTTGGAGTTGCCACTGCCATTGGAGTTGGAGCTGGAGCCAGGAGGGGCACCAGCAGCGTTCAAATTATCGTTTGACGGCTTCTTTCGGGAAGACACGGCGCGCTGCACTGCTTCTTCGACAGAGCAGTTTGGCTCGAGAATGAGAATAGCTCTTCCAGCTCGAAGCGTTTCCATAAGCTGAGCAGAATACCCTTCTTCTCGACCCTCCATCAACGCACGCTCCATGTTTCGGATGTTCGATTCCAATCTCTGGATCTTGCGGTACGGCCATCTCACAATTCGATGCTTACGGCATATCGATCGCAAGGAAGATTCGGAAACACCAAGACGCTGCGCAGCGACTTTCAACGGCAGGTGGAAGAACACCTCCAGCTGGTCGAACGTAATGGCATCTGCAAGCGGCATTCTCTCCCAAAAACAAAACAACAAAAAACAAATGAGCACACGAAGAAAATCAATCCGAGGCGTAAGAACCCGTAGTAAGAACCCAAAAGGGGGGGAGGGGAGGCCAGCAATATGAAGAAAGGCGATTGAAGGGGGGGGGGGGGGGGGGGGGGACGGGGGGGGGCGGGAAGGACGGACGAGGACCGAGACGG